>PVJC01018469.1:0-31299 GCA_004026665.1 Murina feae | reverse complement strand
CAGAACTCTCATTCTAACCAACTGTTTTATAACTAAGTCTATCTCAGCACTCTTACCAAAACACTAAGCCCACTACTTGGTGTGGACTGGGCATTTTCACCAGCTCTGGTAACTGCCAGGAGGTGGGAAATTCAATGAAGGGATCATTACAAAGCTCTTCACATGAGCAAGAGAAATACAGAAATTTCTAATGTCAGCAAGTTCGTTGAAAACCTCAAAATTTTATTTCCAGAAAACATCAGAGCAGAAACAAAAATAGCTATCTGACCTATGAAACACGTAAAGGTTAATTCATGCACTTTTCCTCGGGCGAGGAGAGGTGGTATGTAGGGGATTTTAAACTTATAATTAATTTTTATACCAGTAATATATGCAAAAAATTGAACAGTGGTAAACATCTATAATAAAATATAGCTGTTTCTTGTCCCCAAAGACCAGACTTGGAGTGGATGACGACAGTCCCTCTGAGATAGCCAAACATAGAGGCCGCCCTTGGTGAGGTGGAAGGCACGAGGTGTAGGAACCGACCAAGCCTGGCTTCTAGTCCCACTTGGGTACTTACCACATGGGTGACCTTGGGCAAGTGGCTTTCCCTCCCAAGATGGTGTTATGCTCCGTAATGTATGTGTGACTGTGGGCCCTCTGGGGCTATGATGGGGAATGATGATAAAGTAACTGAGTGCCTAGCTCAGGGAGGGTGCTGAGCAAATAGCCACTTCTCTTCTATTTGTGCAGGTAGTCGGACAACAAATCCTTACTGGGACTTGATGGTGGTGGCATTGGCGGTGGGTGGACATAGTTCCTGCCCTCATGGTGTTTCAGTGTAGTGGGAAGGCAAGGAGGTGGTGATGAAATGTGATCGCCCCTCTGGAGAGGAAATAATGAAACCATACTCAGGTGTGAGCACCTCTGTTATGTGACTGAAACCTGTGCAAGTGGCTCGGTCTCTCTGAGAGCCGTGGCTTCAATATGATAATGCCTAAAGCTGCCCTGTCCAATACAGTCACAGTCACGTGGCCACATGTGGCCATATTTGAAGTATGACTAGTCTCAATAGGAATGTGATGTAAGTGCACTATACTTACCAGATTTAAAAACCATTAGTATGAAAAAGAGAAATGTAAAATCTCTAATTTTTGTCTTAATTCAGTATTGAGATGATAATTTGGAAGCATTGGGTTTAATAAAACTGGGAAGCCCTTTATAAAAGTCCAAAAATGACTGCTCAGTTCCAAAGCCTAGTTGAGGGTCTTATTTAAATGTTCCATTTAAGCTTCTTCTTCTTTTTTTTTTTTTCTTTTTTTTAATGTTTTTAATGATTTTAGAGAGAGGAAGGGAGAGGGGTAGATAGAAACATCAATGAGAGAGAAACAGCGATGGGCTGTCTCCTGCACGCCCCTTACTGGGGATCAAGCCTGCAACCCAGGCATATGCCCTGACTGGGAACCAAACCATTGAAGCTCACAGGCCAATAAGCTGAAGATCAAATGAGCCCCTGGCTAGGGCTTGTCTGGCACAGGGCCAGGACCTTGCTGCCTGCCTGTCTCAAAGTCTGGACCAGCAGTTCCTGTTACAACCACACAGGGGCGACCCAAAGCTTCCTTTGAGGAAACGGTTCCTCTAACCAACAACCCCAGTCCTTCCAGTTTGCCTTGCCTGCTGCTCAACCAGAGCCTGGAGGAAAATCCTTTAGGAAGGGGTGATGGCTGCCCACCCTGAGTCTCCCCAGAAGGCATCTGCTCTAGGTTTGGTAACCTGGAGAGAAACAGTGGACACTTCAGATAGGTAAATGTCTGACCTGGGGTGGTCTCCCTGCTCAACTGCTGATTCTTTTGACTTCCCAGGGCCTCCATTTCCTCACTAAAAGGAAGCCTGTGGAAGTGCCTATAAAAGTGTCTGAGCTGCACATGCACGTCAAGACTTACTTATCCATTTCTCTCACCTCCCAGCCCCTGACAACCAACATTCTACTCCCTGTTTCTCTGAATTTCAAATTTTTAGATTCCACATATAAGTGAGATAATACAGTGTTTGTCTTTCACACATTTCATATATGAATCACAGATGGATTTCACTTACATTAAAAATACACACTCGCCTGTCTGGAATGGCTCAGTGGTTGAGACGACCTATGAACCAGGAGGTTACAATCCATTGCCCAGTCAGGACACATACCTGGGTTGCAGGCTCAATCCCCAGTGAGGGGCATGCAGGAGGCAGTAATCAATGGTTCTCTCTCAGCATTGATGTTTCTATTTCTCCCTTTCCCTTCCTCTCTGAAATCAATAAATGTATATATTTTTTAAAAAGCCACATGCACTAGTGATCCCACACAGGTGAACTTTAGAATATGACAAATGTTGCCTAACTCCAGGCTAAATGCTTCATATGAAAAATGTCTCTATTCAGGAATTATGGCCATGTTACTCAATATATAACTTCAACAAACGCGGGCTTCTTTGTGGAACCCAGCCATACACTTAAACTACAGGATGTATTCTGGCTTCAAGAAAATATGCCCTTTCAGTCTCCTTTGCAAGCAGGTTCAATTGACTTAACATTGTTGATTTACAAAATCTGAATTATTAATCTAAACACTTTTTTAAAAAGGGAATTTTAAGCAAATGTTCTATTTAAGCTTTTCAAAATATGGAAAGATATGCTTCTTTGTGCCCAATTCATATTTGAGAATATTCCCAATTTGTCTGAAATGAAAGTTCCAATGGCACTGAAATAACCTGAGCTCTGTTTACCACGTGGAGTGTTTGAAACTTTGAGGTAAGCCTGGCATCAGTATGTGACTCTTTCAAAGCTGAAATGTTCCAGTTGGTTCCATCATCAGCACTGCTCCCCAGATGCTAAGCATTCCCTTCTTGCTAATTTGTCACTGAAGGACCAATCACGTTTATCAACTATGCCTGCAGGACAGTGAACAGTCAGATGTCTTCAGCTTCATACGGAGCCAGGTCATTACCTTCGGACATGATAGAAATGTGGCTGAGATTCACTCAGCACCAATTCTTTGAGCAGCTGGTTCAAGCAGAAAGAAATATTGACATTCTGTTTTAGAGCTGAGTAGATTATAAGCTAGCACTGAATTGCTCCTTTTGTTTGTTGATATATAAAAGAAGTCGCCCTAACCGGTTTGGCTTAGTGGATAGAGCATTGGCCTGCAGACTCAAGGGTCCCAGGCTCGATTCCGGTCAAGGGCATGTACCTTGGTTATCCCCAGTAGGGGGTGTGCAGGAGGCAGCTGATTGATGTTCCTTTCTCATCCATGTTTCTAACTCTCTGTCCCTCTCCCTTCCTCTCTGTAAAAAAATCAATACAGTATCTTAAAAAAGAAGTGTATTTAAGAACCTAAGAAGAGGACTTCTCCTTATTACAAGATAATGTCCTTTAATCTGGTTTGCTGGTTAGTATTCACTTGTAGCTACAGCCACAATTTCATATTGTCTAAGTTCTCAATGACAAAAGCAGCCAAACCTATGAATTTCAGATATTCTGCATGCCAAGAAATTAGATGGTTCAATATTTCTTTCACAGCCTTTGTATCTTAACTTATTTTTGAAACAAGTGTCAGTCATGTTATGTGAAATTATTGGTTCTGAAGGATTAAAAAGTATATCTGAGAGGTCTGAAGTTTTGGCTCAAGTTCATTTAACTGATGAAGTTGATCAGGAGCTCATTTGTCTGCACTGGACCCTCAGTTACATAATCTGTTGTGTGGTCCAATGACTGTCTTATATTAAACAGTGTTCATGTCAGCCCCCACAGCATAATAAGGGCCCATGACATTACCTGGTGTTAGTTATTTTGGGTCAAGTGAGCCTGGTGCTTTTGTGCAAACTAGTGCAAGGCTGCCACTGGACTCGTCCCTCCAGCTTTATACTTCATTATGATCCCCCTTTTAAATTATTGTATAAATGACAGTGTTTGAAATAAAGAAGATCCTATTGGAAATTAGTTGAGGAGATCTATTACTTCTGTTGTCACAGATGCCACACATAAGGTTATCCTGTAGGTGCACTCATCTGGGCACTGGATGAACTTTATTTTTTTAAATCTTTATTGTTCAGATTATTACAGTTGTTCCTCTTTTTTCCCCTCATAGCTCCCCTCCTCCAAGTTCCCACCCTACCCTCTGTCCTTACCCACTGCCCCCTGCTGTTCTCATCCATAGGTGTACGATTATTGTCCAATCTCTTCCCGCACCTCCAACACCCTTCCTCCCCCTGAAAATTGTCAGTCCAATCCCTTTCTATGCCTCTGATTCTATTCTATTCACCAGTTTATTCTGTTCATCAGATTTTTTATTCACTTGATTTTTAGATTCACTTGTTGATATATATGTATTTGTTGTTCATAATTTTTATCTTTACTTTTTCTTCTTCCTCTTTTCAAAGGATACCTTTCAGCATTTCATATAATACTGGTTGGGTGGTGATGAACTCCTTTAGCTTTTTTTTTGTCTGTGAAGCTCTTTATCCGACCCTCAATTCTGAATGATAGCTTTGCTGGGTAAAGTAATCTTGGCTGTAGGTTCTTGCTAGTCATCACTTTGAATATTTCTTGCCACTCCCTTCTGGCCTGCAAAGCTTCTGTTGAGAAATCAGCTGACAGACATATGGGTGCCCCCTTGTAGGTAACTGATTGCTTTTCTCTTGCTGCTTTTAAAATTCTCTCCTTGTCTTTTGCCCTTAGCATTTTAATTATGATGTGTCTTGTTGTGGTCCTCTTTGGATTCCTTTTGTTTGGGATTCTCTGTGCTTCCTGGACTTGGAAGTCTATTTCTTTTACCAGGTAGGGGAAGTTTTCTGAAAAGGTTTTCAATATCTTGCTCTCTCTCTTCTTCTGGCACCCCTATAATTCTGATGTTGGTACGCTTGAAGTTGTCTCAGAGGCTGCTTACACTGTCTTCATATTTTCTTTTTGCTTATCCATTTGGGTATTTTTTTTTCTTCGTATGTCATTTCTTTGACTTGATTCCTGTGTTCCTCTAATCTATTGTTGGCTCTCTGTATAATATTCTTTATTTCAGTCAGTGTATGCTTAATTTCTAGTTGGTCCTTTTTCATATCCTCGAGGGTTTCATTAGATTTATTGAGGGTCTCACTAAATTTATCAGTGGTTTCTAGAAAATTCTTAAAAAACCGTAAAACCAGGGTTTTGAACTCTATATCCAGTCATTTGCTTTCTTCCATTTCTGTCATTTGTGATCTGTTTCTCTGTCTCCACATTTTGGCTGCTTCCCTGGGTTGATAGGGTAGCTTTCTGTGTTAGGTGATCAATGAGAGAAAATGACCTCCAAGCCACTTGGTTATGCGAATCAGCTGTGTCTACAGTGGAAGAACTTCTGTGCTGGAGACACCCTTATGGGGCAAGAGTTGTTTCAGTGGGGCTTTGGTACAAGACCCCTGGGTACGCTGACACTTGTATCTCCAAGGAGGTGCTATTTTTAGCTTCTGCCTGGGGCTTCCCAGCCTTTTATATGCAAAAGCCTCTGCCTGCAGCTTGGGTGGGGCAGGGTCTCCTGGAGTCTACAGGGTGGAGCAACCAGGTATGGCCACTTCTCAGCCCTGCCCTAAGAGGCACCGGGTCTCAAGCCGCTCTGGAGTTTCTCCCGGTGCCCGAAGGTGCCTGACAGTCCAGCTCCTTCCCGTATGGTTCTGAGTCCCCAGAAACTCACCTGGAACTGGAGTTCAGAGCCGTCGGGAGCTTGTGCCTCCCTCCAGTACGAAATGCTCCCAGCCCTTTCCACGAGCCCTTTCCGTGAGCTCTTCCCGCAAGCCCCTTCGTGCGCCTCTGTACCTCTGCACTTTATTTCTGCACCTCCTCTGAGTCTCAGTCTCTTTCTAGTTGTAGAATTTCCTCTTCGGCAGCCTTCCTGTGGGTCTGGGTGGTGTCCATTTTTTCTTTTCGTTGTTGTTTTAAAATTGTTGTGCACGGCCGCAATTCTGGTGTTCACCTATGCCGCCATCTTGGTTTTTCTCTAGAAAATTCTTGAGAAACCTTATAACCGTGGTTTTGAACTTTATATCCAGTGGTTTGCTTTCATCCATTTCTGTCATTTGTGATCTCTTTCTTTGTCTCCGCATTTTGGCTGCTTCCCTGCATTGATAGAGTGGCTTTCTGTGCTAGGTGTCCTATAGGGCTGAGTGGCTCAGCCTCCCCAATTACCTGAAGTGGACACTCTTGGTGCACTGCTTTGTAGGCTTTGTGCACAGTCTTGTTGTAGCTAAGCCTTGATTGTTGTTGGTATCACTGGGAGGAATCGACCTCCAGGCCACTTGGCTGTGAGAATCAGCTGTGTCTATGGTGGGAGAACTTCTGTGCTAGAGATACCCTTATGGGGCAAGACTTGCTTTAGTGGGGCTTTGGTGCTCACTGAGTCTGCCCCCTGAGTGTGTCCCTTATGGATCTGAGGAGTTGTAATCTGGGTGGTCCCGCTCTGACCACTGGGTACACTGGCTCTTGGATCTCTAAGGATATGCTATTTTTGCTTCTGCCTGAGGCTACCCAGCCTTTTATATGCAAAAGCTTATGCATGCAGCTTGGGTGGGGTGGGGTTTTGGGGAATCAACAGGGCAAACAGCTATGGCTGATTCTCAGTCCTGCTCTAAGAGGCACCCGGTCTCAGTGTTCCTCGGCACCGCTGAGAGAAAGCCGCTGTGGAGTTCCTCCTTGTGCCAGACAGTCCAGGTTCTCCCCGTCTGAGTCTGGATCCCCAGAAACTTGCCTGGAACTAGAGTTCAGAGCCGTCGGGAGCTTGTGACTCCCTCAGGATTGAAAAAGACAACTGCGTCCTCAGTTGCCAGCCCTTTCTACATGCGCCTCCGTACCTCTGCACTTTACTTCCGCACCTCCTCTGATTCTCAGTCTCTTTCTAGTTGTATAATTTCCACTCAGCCAGCCTTCCTGTGGGTCTGGGTGGTGTCCGTTTTTTCTTTTCGTTGTGGTTTTGAAATGGTTGTGCAAGGCAGCAAATTCAGGTGTCTTCCTAAGCCGCCATCTTGTTTTTTTCTCTTTAATTTATCTTTATTGTTAAAAGTATTACAATGTCCCCCTTTTACCCCATTGACCCTCTCCACACCCACCTGCACCCCACCCAGGCCTTCACCACATTATTACTGACAACTTATTTTCAATAGTTGGTCACAACTGGGATCTATGAGTTATTGCCCCTGGGCGTTGAGCATTATCATCCAGATAGTGACAACAGAAAAAGCTGCTTTAAAGGACATTGTTTATGAGAGACAGTTATTTTTAAAATGTCTTAAAGCAGACCCTCCAGAAAATCAGAAAGCAATATAAAGAAACTCTAGAAATTAATTTGAATTGCTTATTCAAAGAAATAAGTAATTTATTGAACTGCATAATTTGAATGTAGTTTGAAGTGTTAAAATGGAAACATTTTTATAATTCAAGCTTGTAATTTATTAACTTTCCATTATTCTCCATTGGCAATTTCCATGTTATTGGAAACACATACCATATTGGGCAGATGGGAGATTTTATTTTATTTTATTTATTTTTGATTAAAAAAATTAAAATTACCATTTGCATTCAGTATTATTTTGTATTAGTTTTAGGTGTGCATTGGTTAAGCAATCATACTTTACAAAGTGTTCCCCTGATATTTCTAATACCCACCTGGCACCCTACATAGTTATTACAATATTATTGACTATATTTCCTACACTGTACTTTACATCCCACTGACTATTTTGCAACTACCAATCCGTATTTCTCAATACCTCACATTTTTCACCCAGTCCTCTAAATCCCCCTCCCTTCTGGCAACCATCAGTCTGATCTCTGTATCTATGATTCTCTTTCTGTTTTGTTTAGATTGTTCTTTCGATTCTGCATATAAGTAAAATCATATAGTATTTTCTTTCTCTGATTGACTTATTTCACTTAGCATAATAACCTTCTAGGTCCATCCATGCTGTCATAAATGGCAACATTTCGTTCTTTTTCATGAGTAATACTTCATTGTATATATGTACCACAACTTTTTTTATCTACTTCTCTATTAATGTGTACTTGGGTTGCCTCCATATCTTGGCTATTGCAAATAAAGCTGCAATGCAGATAGGGGTGTGTGTGTGTGTGTGTGAGTGTGTGTGTTTTAATTAGTGTTTTGAGTTTCTTTGGATACATACCTAGAAGTGGAATCACTGGCTCATAAGGCAGTTCCGTTTTTAATTTTTTGAGGAAACTACACACAGTTTTCTGCAGTAGCTGTCCGTTTGATTCATGTCCTCACCAAAACTCGTTGGTTGAGTTATTGTTGACAGCCATTCTGACAGGTATGAGTTGGTATCCCATTGTGGTTTAGATTTGCATTTTTCTGATAATTACTGATGTCGAGCAATTTTTGATGTATCTATTGGCCATCTGTATGTCTTCCTTGGAGAAGTATTTGTTTAGTTCTTCTGCCCACTTTATAACTGAGTTGTTTTTCTGGTGTTAAGTTGTTTGAGCTCTTTATAAATTTTGGATATTAACCCTTTATCAGATGTATCATTGTCCAATATCTTCTTCCATTTAGTAGGTTGTCTTTTTGTCTTATTGATGATTTCATTTGCTGTGTAAAACTTTTTAGTTGATGTAGTCCCATTTGTTTGTTTTTCTTTTGTTTCCCTTGCCTGAAGAGATATATCAGAAAAATATTGCTAAGAGAAATGTCTGACATTGTACTGCATATATTTTCTTCTAGAAGTTTTATGGTTTCAAGTTTTACATGTAAGTCTTTAATGCATTTTGAATTTATTCTTTTATATGGTGTAAGAAGGTGGTCTAGCTTTAAAAATATATATATATATATATATTTATTTATTTCAGAGAGGAAGGGAGAGGAAGAGAGAGAGAGAAACATCACTGATGAGAGAATCATTTATAGGCTGCCTCTTGCATGCCTCCCACCCACAATCCAGGCATGTGTCTGACGGGAACCTTTTGGCTCATAGGTCAATGCTCAACCATGCCAGCCGGACTAGTTTTTTTTTTTGCACGTATCTATCCAATATTACCAACACTATTTATTAGATAGACTGTCTTTACCCCATTGTATGTTATTGCCTTCCTTGTCCAATATTAATTGACCATGTAGGTCTGTGTTTATTTCTGGGCTCTCTATTCTGTTCCATTGATTTACATGTCTGTTTTTATGCTAGTACCATACATTTTAAATTTCTATGGCCTTGTAGTATAGTTTAATATCACATCGTGTGATACCTACAACTTTGTTGTTCTTTCTCAAGATTGCTGACACTATTCTGAATCTTTTGTGCTTCCATATAAATTTTGGACTATTTGTTCTAGTTCTGTAAAATGTGTCATTGATATTTTAAGAGGAATTAAAATACGAATGCATTGAATCTGTTGATCACTTTGGACAGTATGGTTATTTTAATGGTGTTAATTCTTCCTATCCGTGAGCACAGTAAATGCTTCCATTTATTTGTGTCTTCTTTAATTTCCTTCTTCTATGCCTTAAAATTTTCTAAGCACAGGTCTTTTACCTTCTGGTTAAAATTATTCGTAGGTACTTTAATTTTTCTTGATGCACTTGTAAATGTATTGTTTTCTTTTCTGATTCTTCATTATTGGTATATAAAAATGCAACCAATTTCTGGATGTTAATTTTGTATCCTCTACTGAATTCATTTATCAGTTCTATTAGTTTTGGTGGAATCGTTAGGATTCTTTGCATACAGTATCATGTCATCTGCAATATGATAGTTTTATTTATTCCTTTCCTATTTGGATGCCTTTTATTTCTTCTTGTATGGTTGCCTCCCAGTTTTGGTAAGGTGGCCTTAGGTAGTGATGGGACCCAGTGGCACAGTCTCCTTGATCACCAGAACTAGGTACTCTAAGAATGTCCCTTGCTTTGCCGGCCTGGCTCAGGGGTTGAGCATTGACCTATGAACCAGGAGGTCACAGTTTGACTCCTGGTCAGGGCACATGCCCAGGTTGTGGGCTCAATCTCCAGTGTGAGGCATGCAGGAGGCAGCCGATCAATGATTATTTATCATCATTGATGTTTCTATCTTTTTCTTCTCCCTTCCTCTCTGAAATCAATAAAAACATAAAAAAGAATGTCCCTTGTGTGCATTGTGTGGACCCCCCTGTTGATTGAGGTTTGTTTTAATGCAACTTCATCACTTTATTCAAATCTTCAAAATAGTCTTTATTCTGCATTTTTAGTATAAAAAAATCCACAAGTTAGTGCATCACAATGTAGAGAGAGACATACAATGCTTAACTTCCTTACTAGTCAATGGTACAGTCAAACATCACATGTACAGAACACAAAATTTAGATGAACTGAAATTATAAAAATAAAACCCAACTGCAAAAAAACCAAAAATTAAAATATTAAGGATCCCTGAAATATTCTTAACCCTAATGAGATCTCACTGGACTCTAGTCATTGTGCAGAGGCATTCACAACATGACCCCACTAACCCAAGTTTAGGAATTATTGGGAGCCATGAGTGGCAGCATCAGACACTTGGGACAATAAATGGTAACCAATTTTTTATCTGCCAACTCCCCTTAAGTTTGGCTCTAAGGTCATCAGGCTTATGAAATACATCCTCCTCCTTGCCCCCCTCCCACATTTTAAACAAACTGTTGTTTACAGTTTGTGTTGCTATCCTTTGTTTAAGCTGTTTTTCTGGCACCAAAGCAAATTTGGTTTTGGTTCATGTATGAAGAGATAGCCTATGAGGAGGGTCCAAAAGGCACCCTCCACTTTTGCCTGAGAAGATGCAAAAACAGAAATAATGGGCTCTGTGCTTTGGTCACAGATGGGGTTTTAGAGGATCTTTGTGAAAGACAAGTTAAAGATGACAGTGAGGACAAGTGCAAGGAGAGAAGGAAAGTAGTCTGACTGGCTTTCTGTCCTGCACCGCTGATTCAATGGAGATTGGCAGGAGGGAATGGAAGATGAGTTGGCCGTGGGATGTGGGACAAAAGATGGAAAAAAAAGGCAGACAACTAATGCATTTCACTTACAACAAGCAATAGAAATCAAAGACTTTAAAGATTAAAGGCCAATCAGAATAATTTGGCAACTTTAATTCTTAAGAAGATTAAAGTTCCTGTTTTGTTAAGCCGTCGAAGAATTAAAGATGGAGGCAAATGGGAATCATCCAGGCTTTATTAGGAGCAAACGGATGGACCCAGGGCTCCCCGGGAAGGGAAGGAGAGCCATGAGGCCGCACTTGAACCAAACTGGGCTGCTGTTTTTAAGGCCTGCAGGTAAGGGAGGAGAGGGGTTGGGCAGGAGGAAGTGGTCTTTGGAATGTATGGAGCTTCCACCCCCCAGGGTGCTGCCGACGCCAGGAGCTATGGATGCCAGGATATTGCCCTTAATGGTCGGGGCGGTCAGGCCGCACCTGGCTGGGGGTTGGGGGGGGGGGAATGGTTTATGGCTTTCTCCAGTGGGTGGATGCTCGGACATCTTGGACAGTTCCCTCCAAACCTAATTTGATGTTTTATTACTAAAAGCAAAGACCAGTATAATACAGTATTATGCCAGAGGAATTAAAGGAAGATCTTTAGGGCTGTTTCACCCACATTCATTTTATGAATGGATACCTCCCCCACCTCAAAATGCTTTAGGGAAGTACTGCTTACCATTACATGGTTCCTTATTAAGTTTGAAAAGCGCCTGAAAGTTGGGGCACCAGACAGACACTCCAACAACATGTGTCTTAAACTGCAACTTCAGGTTAATATGACTAAAGCCAGTGACATTGTGAGAAGCGCTGAAGGTCTGTGATGTCTTTCCCGGTGCAGAAGTGGCCTTGGTTCTTCATCAGCTGTGCAGCCACCGTCCGTACCACCCGTGAAGTTCCCCTTCCACTAAGTTATGAGGACATTGGCTCCCTGCGTGACAGCAAGCTGAGCAGCATTGCGAGGGCATCCAGCAGCATTGTGGAGGAGGGATGTTGCCAGCAGTAGCCCCAGCTCCAAATCTGGCACCTGCATCATACCCGCCTTCCACAGCACTGTTGAACAGGTGCATAGTTTCAGTCACGTAATCAGCCTCTAGCTATATGTCCTCAGCAGAGCATATGCTCCCCAGGTATTCCAATGGGTGAGGCGATTGCTTCCCCCAAGGCTAGTGCTGGACGGACGGGAAAGGTCTGCTTGAGAAAGATGGTTTCTGCAGTATGAGGGAATGACTCGGCATGAGATCCCAGCTGCTGACCTCTCAGCTCTCTCCTCAGAACCACCAACTGCAGACAGCTCTAGGCCACTGCTCTGCCCTCCCTCTTCTGGAGCCCAAGGTGAGTGGCTGCAAATGCAATTTTTTGTGCTGGCTCTTTAAGAGGTTACCTTGGCTTCTAATCATCTCTCCCTGATGGATAGAAACCCCGCTGCTTTTCACAGCCAGATATTCAGGCACCTTTCCCAGTTCCGGTGCTCTGGGCTAAGGAACCCAGCTTGGGGTTTAGACCTCAAACTTCTCAGGGGGAACCCCCTGCAGCTGAAGTATACCTCCGGACCTTCAGCTGCTGCCTGCGGGAGCCCAACCAGCCCTTTAGCCTCCGCACCTCCTAACAGTCTCAACTTGGGCTCCTCTTTAAGTCCTTGTGTTGTGGGCGGCAGAAGAGGCACCAGGTTTTAGGCTGGTGGGGCCAGACTGGAACAGGGTTCAGCAACCTCAGTATTTGAGCTCTGGCTGGGAAAGAATTCAGAGCCAAGACTCAAACTACTAGTATAAAAGAACATTTATTTATAAAATCAGAGGTAGGAGAAGTAATTTGTAGAAGAAATGAGCTGAGGAAACAAGTGATAGAGACAAAGGAAGGGTCCTTGGATCTTGGGAGTGAGGAAGGTAATGGTGACACCTGGGGGTGTGGAAGGGGAAGGGAAAGGTGTGGGCTTGCTCCCCCTGAAGCGTACTGGGTCTTCCAGCCTAAGGGTGTTAAGGGTGGGGATTTTAGGGAAGGTCCCAGGAGACCTCAATAGAATATTCAGCAGCTTTCCAGGTGTGTCCTTTCAGTTTGGGGGTCTCCACTGATTGATTGGTGGGCACTGGGTAGGGATCAGTGTTCAATGCAGCTGTGGCATCACTTATCTGTTTTTCTGGGCCTGGAGCTGAAATACAACTGAGGCCTAAATTTTATCTCTAGGGAGGACAGGTCAGGGGGTCCAAACCACATGACCAGTGATATAGTAGGTGAGTAAAGGTCACCCTGAGGATGAGGTTCCACCCCACAGTTGTTATTTGCTAGGCACCCAGGGCTTTCCATCCTGGTGACCTTCTGTATGTGGCCCATCGTCCTTATTCTGCTCATGTCTGTTTACCTGCCTACCACACTTGGTTATAAGTAAGGTGACCAGATTTAAAGCGGTACACCATTGACCAGGGCGAGGGAGGGTTCTTTTTTTCCCTTTTTAAAAAAAATTATTACTTAAAACATTACAAAGAGTAATTGGGACTTTTTTAAAATGCCACAGGACAAACTGTTAAAAATCGGGACTGTCCCGCCAAAAGCGGGACATCTGGTCACCTTAGTTATAAGGCTTCTCTCTAACTAGTCTTCAGTTGGTTATTCAGGAAGATTTTTCTATATTTTAGTTGTAATTCCAGTTTGGTCCTGGGAGAAGGTCAGTGTAGCCTCCACTTAATCTGCCGCCATCTTGGTCAGTAAGTCTTTTTAGACATTACATCTTTAATTGCCTCTTAGGAAATTTCAACAGCGTGGACACGGTGTCTATCTGTTAATGTTCTGCATGCATAACTGTGCTTTAGATGTAAAGCACAAAGCCCACTTTTTATCCCCCTTTGAGGCAATGTCACCCCCACTGAGAATGAAACCTAGATGCTAACTTCAAATCCTGGCTCTGCCCACATTTGAGCTGTGTGGCCTTGTGCAAGATACATAACCTCTCCTCTCCTCAGTTTCCTCACCTGTAAAATGAGGATAATAATGTTATCTGCTTCTGGGGTCATCAGGTTACATGAGTTCATGTGCACTGAGAAATTAGAACATTGCCTAGCACGTGGCCTTGCTGCCTGAAAGTTTGCTGTGGTCATCCCCGACGCTCTGTAGCACAGAGTGGGAATATCTTAGCCTGGCATTCAAGGCATAGTCAGCTTCTTACCCTTTGCTGTGTCTCTCTCACAGAGCTTAATCCAAACCAAGTCTTCACCTGCCTTGTAGATCTGTGCCCGTCACTTCCAGGCTGGTCCTACCATCCTCACAGCCTGTCCACCATGGCTTTTGCCTCGAAACCGGCTTAACACATCTTCACCCCACCACCCAAGAGAAACTAGGTCATCATTAGCAGTTACTGTTTTAATGGCAAGAGAAACTGAGGATGGTAAAGAATTCATAAACAAGAGTAGGGAAGGAAAAATAATTGTTCCCCTTTACTGCCAGTTTTCCTGGGATTCCATCTGCAGGTTCTAGCAAGTGAGGTGTCTCAGAGGTTCCACCTGAGTCACAAGAAACTGTAGGGGAGGAAAAATCATTTTCTACCTTTTTAGTTCTTCTTGGCTGAGACCCCATCAAAAAAGACAGATTTAAAAAAAGAGAAAAACAGGTTATTAACATTGAGATTACACACACATACACACACACTCCTGGAGGTGGCGTAGAATTCAGCCTTAATACCAGCATATGGGGAAAGGGCAGGGGAGAGTAAAAGATTTTTAGGGAAGCTGAATGGGCCCTCAGAAGAATACTTGGGAGGGTTGTCTGGGTGTGGTGTCTTTCTGATGTCTCCTGTAACAAGAGGCAATCTTCACCTCTGATGAAACTCCCTGGGAGGGGATTTATGACAATGAGGTCCTTTTGGAGGAAATGCCTTCAGGCAGATAGTTTAGAGAAGGCCTCTCCCTATATTTGCTGTTTTTTAAGTTCCTACAGCTCAAAATCATTAATATGATGAAGTGGCATATTTTGGAGATGGCATGTTCTGCTTCCCTTCCTCAGGAACAGCTCAGACAAAGGGTGAGGCCAGAGGGGCTGGGGAAATGAGGAATGAAGACTGGGCAGCACCGAGTGAGAGGATTGAGGAGGGGTAGACAAGGGTCTAGGGCAGAGCCAGGAAAGCTTTTACCTAGGCCTAAGGATGTGTGGCGGGAGTAGGAAGGCTGCCAGGCTCTCCTGTCTGGTTGGATGTGCCATGAAAGCAAAGCCCCAGCCGCTCTTTCCTTGGCCATTTCTTAGGCTGCAGTTTGCAGTCTGAGGGTTGAGGTCATGTCTCCCTCAGCACCAAAGACCAGGCTTGTTATCTGCTTGTTATAAAATGCCACGTTCCCCAAACCCAGAGTTCCTCTCTCATTATGCAGTCTTCTCGCATGCAGGTGCCATCTGGGCCCCCATGTCACCCTGTGGGTTTTGAGAGAAAAGGGAACCTGCACAAATAGGCTGCTGGCTGGGCGGGAGTCATCAGGTCCTGTCTTCTGCCAGCCTTATTTGTTAGCTTCCAAGGAGAGTAAAATGGAACCCCAGCCCCGCTAGCCCCGTGAGGTAGGAAGGGAGATGCCTGCAGAAGGAGCTGGGACAGGGGGGAGCTCCAAGGGGCGGGATCTCACCAAGGCCATGCTCACAAACCGGGGACTTGAACTTGCCTGAGCAGAACCCAGGGCAGGTTAAGTCAGCAGTTTGGGTTCTAGAAAGAGCTCTCTGGCTTTGGGGTGGAGAAAGGTCAGTGAGATAAATGAAGGCGTGAAGGACATGGATGACCATCGGGGGTCATACAGGCCCCATCGGACACAGAGACGGGGGAGTCAGATCACAGATGGTTACTGACACAGAGTAGATATTGTCCGGGGAGATTGTGTGACGGGAAGAGAGAAAGTCTTGGCCAGATCCCAGAAAGGAGCACTCAGAGAAATAGGAGTTGGGTTGCAGGCAGGGAAAGGGTCCTAACATTGAGGCCGATGACAGACAAAGAGAGGAAACCAATGGTAGGCTTCTCCTAATGCCAGCAGGTCACGGAGCCTGCGGCACTACAGTCCCAGCCCACAGGACTGAGGAGGCGGCACAGTGGGGAGCACACAGTACACCCCTGACCTCAGGAGGCCACAGCAACCAGAGCTTAGGCGGTGCTGGGGTGCAGGCTGTGAAGTGGGCAGGTAGGAGCCAGAGAAGGCTTTGCAGGAATCATGACATTTAATTCACATGTACTGAGCGTCTCCCAACGCCAGACCCTGGCTAGATCCTGGGATAGGGACAGACCAGAATAGTGTTTGCTTTGGGCATGAGCTAGGCAGGTAAGGACATGATGGGAAGGCAGTGAGGCCCTCATGCTTGAGAGCTCTGCTGTCCTCTGTACAAGCTGGCTGGGGCAGGGGGCAGGAATATGCCCTGGAGGAGTTGGGTCCCAGCTGGGCGCCCCATCCAGCTGGAGCAGTGAAATAATGCTGAAAGGAGCCTGGCCAGTTTGCTTTATCATATATGTAACTTGGGATAACTCAACAGAAGGATATAGGGATCCACTATATGCCTTGAAGGAAGAAGGTGCAGAAAAAGATAATTATTAAGTACATACCAGATGCCAGGTACTTGCTAGGTGCTTTCTGTGCCAATGCTTCTCAAACTCAGTGCTTTCACCAATCTCTGAAGAATTTCAGAGTCGGATTCAGTAGGTCTAGGGTGAGGTGCTGTGTTTCTAATAAGCTCCCTGCTGTAGGTCATTTAATCTGCACCCCAATGCTGCCCAGTGAATATAATGGGCTCCCTTTCATGGGCAGAAAAGCTGATGTTTTGTGGGTTTTCTTAGCTTGCCTAAAAGTGTGCCATTAAAGAGAGTTGCACTATTCTTGCCCTCCACCCATGTTTGGGTAAAAAACACAGCCCCCAAATCATCACTCCCTCCAGCCCCATCTTGGTCCGCCCCAGGAGGCTCGGGTCTTCTGTGAATTCTAATCATTTTGTGGTCAACTTGCCTCCAGTCTGGAGTTTCTGAGCCTGCTTGCAGCAGTATTTAAAGACAATCTACCTCACAGGAAACCAGACACTATTGGCTAACTTTGCAAATAAAGATGCCCTCAGAGGGAGGGAAAGGGAAATGCTCTCTGACAGAATCTACGTGGAACAGGGTGGCTGATTGGCACGTTCAGAGGTTCCCTTCCCAAGCCCAGCCCAGGTAGGAGCAGAGGACTCGATCAGCACCTGTGGGCACGTGGGGCAGGACACTGTGGTCAGAGGTCAAAGTGGGGCAATGATTCTGGTTTTCTTCACATGCCAACAAGGGAGACTGTTAATCTGAGGATGTTCTAGCCTAAATGTCTGAAGGGCTTGAGGAGTGGGGAGCAGTAACTGATTAGATCAATTATGATACACTCAACATGATAGAATATGATCACAAGCATTAGTGAGGGCCTGGAGAAATGCTCCATGATTTGACATTAACTTTAAAAAAAGAGTATCATTTAAAAGTGCACCTGAGTGATATTGTAGAATTATTGTTAACTTTTTAAGGTGAGAAATAGTATTAAAGGTTTTTTTTTTTAAAGGAGTCCTTATTTTTTTAGAGACTCACACTTAACTGTGTATGGAAGAAATACTATGAATTTATTTTTAAACAATCCAGCAGGGCATGAAGTGGGGAATAGATTACATATTGACCATAGGTGTTCATTGTTAAAGTTGGTGATGAGTGCATGGGGTTCTCTCTGCTTTTATGTATATTTGAAAATTTTATAATAAAAGTGAAATTTTATAATAAAAATAACACCTCCATTTTAACTATACTAGTAAATGTAAAATATACTTAGTATGAATATACAAATATAAAATATGCATAAATATTAGATTTAAGAAGGTAAAAGCTAGTTGTGTTTGAATCTGGGAAGTTGTAGATAGTTTGTATTTTTTTCCTTTTATTTCCATGCTTTTTTTGTGCAGCTACATTTTTATAAAGAGTGCCTATTGCATTTATCATGAAGACAGTTTTAATTAATAAATTGCTGGCACAATATTGCTATACACTGTTAGAATCAGTGTGAGGACACTCAAGTTCACAAGGTTTGTGTGGTTGGAAAACGCTGTCTTCAGGAAGAAATTATGAGTGGGCACAGCTGGATTTCTCCTTGCTCTTCCTCATGCCCTTGGGAAGGGGGTACCTACTGTGTGTCAGCCACATGCTAGCCATACTCCCCATCCCACCCTCCGCTTAATAACTGTCCCTCTCCCCATGTCACAGATGGGGGCCGGGGGTGAGGCAGTAAGACAACTTGGCTTTGGGATGAAGCCCTGGCTCTGTACTTGACCTTGCTAAGCCTCAAGTCCTGCTTTTAAAATACAGGTGGACTGTGAATTGATAATCAGTCATGAGTTTATAATCATTGAAGCCGGGTTATGGGTCCATGTTGAGTACCTGTGAGGATTAAGATATAGTATATAAAGTTCTGACCCCACTTCCTGGCCCATATTCAGTGCTCAAGAAACAATATATGTTGATATATGTTGTCATTATGGGAAATTAAGGCTAAGATAGTTTGTGTACTTCAAGATCACTGGCTACTTTCAGATGAGGTTGTAAGGGACAGGAGAGAAGGGACAAGCCAAAGCTGACCCAGGACCACCTTCCTTTCCCTTCCCCATTCCCACTCTCCCCCACCCACCCCCACCCAGCTCCCCATCCTACCCTGGCTTAGCTTTGGAAGGGCGGCAATGTCAGAGACCCTGGCCTCAAAGAACAGACTTCCTGAGACATTCGGCAGTCCTCTCTCCAGCCCAGCCTCTGACCTGGAATGGAGTCTTCAGCTGCCTGTTTCAATCAGGTTCAAACTTTGCCCCCTTGATGGTATTCAGAACCAGCATCTGCAGTGGCTGAGCTGGACAGAGAGGGGAATGTCTGCTGTCCCATAGCAGGTCACAGCTATGAGCCAGGTGGCACAGGCCAGGTCTTCACTGACTTTTCCAAGGACTTGCTCTGATTCCCAGCAGCACATTCAGGGATCCTGAAGCTGCCCAGGAGTGCCAAGAGGAGCCTGAGGCTTCCAGACCAATCCTGATCCCGTCTGCCCACCTTGGGGGCTCAGAACGTGCTGGCCACCAAAGAGCTGGAGTCCTCGTGACTCTGGACACAGTGGGCGCTTCAACCACCTCATCGTTGGGTCTGGCCAAAGTGCAGCTATTTTGTCTTTTGAGTCTCGAAAGGGAGAAAACCCATAGCACATCTCTTTAAATATCTTCCCAGACACTTTTTGGCCTTTTCCCTAAACCTATGTTTGTTATGAAATATACACTCAAAGAACATTAACAAAAATTAATGAATTTTGTGCAGATTAACAAATTATTACAAATTGATCTCCAGGCAGTGGGAAGAACTGGGCCAGCTGCCCAGCAGCCTCCCTCTGACTCTTCCTGACCACCATGCCCACCGTCCCAGAAGTCACTGCTATAATGACTTTTATGATCTTTATTTCCTTGCTTATTCTCATACTTTTACCACTCAGATGTGCCTCCCTAAACAGTATGGATTATCACTGGGACCTGGGACATTGGGCTGCCTCCTCCCCTTTATGTATGTGGATTCATGCAGTGGTCTGCCTTTTGGTCTGTGTTTTAATAATGTACCTATGTTGAAGGAGATGTAGATGCATGTAGAAAAATATTGATGGCAGCGTTGTTCACATGGTCTCAGACTGAGAACCCCCACCACCGGAGTGCTCTGACAGTAGCATGATGACAAGCATGGAGCATTCACACAGTGGCATCCTGCATAGCAGGGAGGACAGATCACAGTCTCAGCAACAGCATGGATGAAACACTTCCAGAAATACTGAGATGAATTTACAGATAAACACAGAACTGATCCTTGTCTGCAAGGCAGTATCGACTGCAACTCACTGACACAATTTCTAGTTCCATGAGCAAGAATCATGGCATTGCTGGCAGCTGGTTACAACTTAGTAGTAAATTAGATCAACCAATGAAAGGCGGAGGTGGCTCTGGAGGGGGTGCTAGGTAGGACACCAGCAATATCATTTTTGAGGGGGAAGGCTATTTCAAAGTTGTTTATAATTTGTCCTTATAGTTCCTTAGCGTGGAACCTGAGACCCTTCTGCCTACTTGGTGTTGGCTCTCTCTGCATCCTTGTTGGAGTCCTATACTCAGACTAAACCAAACTTCCCTGAATGCTGAGGATAAGCCAGCCTCGTCTAACCCTACACACACACACACACACACACACACACACACACACACACACACACCCCTTAGAATGCAAGGAGAGCTAAGGCTGAGAGCATAGAAAAGGAGCAGATGGAGGGGCCTTGAATTCAATACATTTTACCCCTTGCACCCCATCTCCTGTGCAAGATGAGTGGATCTCTACTCCTGCAGTGAGTTTACTTCACCCCACTTTTCTATGGGGCCAAACACAGAGCCCAAGGCAAAACCAGCAACAGTGCCTGAGGTGAGGGCTCGGTGCTGGGTACGCCACTCCTTGCAGAACCTGCCTTGGTCTAGGTTTGACATGCCTTCCCCTCTTTCCTTCTTCAAAGTACCTTAAGGTATTTATCTACCTCTGCCAAAGGAAACTAAAATGTTGAAAAGAAATACCTCATGAATTTAGAAAATAGCTGAGGAATAGGTGGAATTGTTTTTTTATAAGTTATTAATTAAGTCAATGTCTATTAGGTATCTTTACCATGTGATAGTATAAGCACAAATAACAATTAAAAATACGACACGTCTCCCTGTTAATGGGGAGCTGGGTGCAAAAGGTGAATTTTAAAGGGATTAAGAAGTACAAATTGGCAGTTACAGAATAATCCCGGGATGAAAAAGTACAGCATAGTTAATACAGTCAGTTATATTTTATTAAGACCCCTTTACTTTTAAAAATTTCACTGAACTTTAATATTCTTTTGACCTTAATTTAAAATTTTGTTTCTGTTTTTTCAATCACAGTTGGTCCTCATGTCCTTCTGTTTCTAGTATATCCCCTAGCATGCTCTCTGCCTACCCTTGGGCCCAGGAGAGCTCCTCAGGCTCAGATCCTCAGTACCTTTGGTTCCAAATCCCCTCACCCCGATCATTCCCATCTTTATCCTTGTCTACCTGGAAGACCCTCCCAGCCTTTAAGACTGTACTTCCATGGGCCAATTCTTGGGCTTCCCATAACTTTTTAAATATTCTGTCATGAAAAAATTAAACCTCACAATATATTTTTTTTAACATTAGACTGCAACTCAAACCCGGTCTTCACTCAAGGGCCTAGGAAGGCATCAACAGAGACCAAGGAGGTTAAAAAACAAACAAAAGAAGATGCACTGGAGCTAGCAAACAATGAGCAAGACTTGAAACCAAGGGAAAGAGGGGATGAAGCCTCTTTTTGTTTACAACCTGACAGGGACATTGGATAGAAGAAGAAATAGATTTGGGCCACTGATAAGGGAGGAAGTACAGGAAAGGGAAGCTGATTGGAAACAGTGGGTAGTGATGATTGAAAAGAAAAAAAAAGTTTAAAAAAAATAGTGGGCTTGAGAAAAGGAAGTGGACCAGAGGAAGTAGAACAAGCTGGATGGGGAGTAAGTGGGTGATTTTTTTTTAAAGCAGGCCCTTCAAAATTCATTTCTATAGGGATCTGAAATCCACATGCATTCAAAACTCAGCTTCTAGGTTCAGCTCAAACTCTCCCAGCTCAACATCTTTTAGTGAAACCTTGACATAATGGAAGAGAAGGTAAGAAACCCTGAGAAGAGCCCAGAGAGTATTGTTGTTGCTGGCTTCTGCCCTAGGCTATGCAGTGCAGACTTGGTTGACAGTGTCTGCATGAACTTCACCTTGGTGTGCACCTTTCTGCTTGCAGCGCTGTCTGTATAAACCTAGCTGAGTAGACACTGCAAAGGCTTACTTACCTCATTGGATACTGGAGTCCTCAGGGGCCAGGAAACCATTGTTTAGCCTAAGTAGAAACTAATTAGGCTACTGATAGCCCCTTGACCTCCCTGAAGACCACCCCCAAGGACTGATCCTACTCCCATTTGCTGCCAGGAGGCCCTTTCTTCCATCTCATTTCCCAATCCTGGACCCAGAAAGAAAAGGTTCTCCCAGCTTGAGCCCACCCTTCCTAAAAGTTGATTAAGCTATTAATTTCAATGGAATAATTCAGTGATGGAGAAGCCCTACCTGCCGTCAGATTTCTGGGTCAGATTTCTGATGTAAATGATGCCCCCATATGTTCCGGGGCTGTTGTCTAACAAGGCGGGGTTTGAACTGGCTCGAATGCTAAGATAGACTTCAAATCCACTTCCCAACCAAGTAAAATCCTTGACCACCCCAGAGTTGCACAGTTGAGGCAGCAGCTGGACCTTGACATTTGCACAGAAGAAAGAACTGGAATTGCGCTTTCTGGTGTCTATCCCATGATCAGACATGTTCAATAGCCATGGATTAAATGTATTGAGATGAGGCTGTATTTTCTAAGTTTTCTGGAGATCTAGTGGGCCTGTGCTTTCCTACTGGGGCTCTGCCTTGGGAGGCTGATGTGTCTCTTCTTTCAGGCCTTTCATTCACTCATTTACTCACTCATTCATTCGTTTATTCACCCACTCATTCATTCAACACACTACAGGCCACTAAGCTCCTAGAGTTGAGAAGCCCCTTGCCCATGATCAGAAAGGACACCTGTGTATACAGGGAGCACCTCTGGGAAAAAGGCAATTAAAGGCTTGCTGTCGCCATTATTCACATGGAGTGCTGGAATGAAGGTCTAGGATACAGTATTAATCTATAAATATGCCTATACATTTGCTCTGTGTTAGAGGTCTTCCTCTGTAGTGGTCAACAGAGCTGAAGAGACCCCCCACTGTTCTTCTCTTAGGAACCCCTAGTTTTGGATTGAGGAAAGGGCTTTATGCAAAGTTGGAAAAAAACACTGAGACTGGCCATATCTGGGCCCAACTGCAGCCCTGCCACCCGCCAGCTGTGTGGCCTCAAATAAGTTAGTTGCTCACCTCTCTGAGTGCATCTATGTGCCCATAAAGAAGAGATAATTCTTTATGGTACCATTAATTGAGCATGTACAACATGCTACTATTATTATATTAGGCTGTGAGGAGCTCATTGAAAGCTTTATTTCTCTGTTCCTTTCTCTGTAATGTGATACACAGTTGCTCATAGCAGGGGACTCCAACATGCTGAGTGAGCAGCTAACTGTGCAAATGCTGAGGCAGAGCAGTGGGAGCCTGGGACAATTCTGGGGTCTTTGCTGGTCATGCTGAGCCACCAGGAAGCTGAACCCTCTCACCTGGGTGGACTGTCTGTACAGCAGGTAGTGGTCCCAAGCTAGAATGATGCCCCCTGATCAGCCATTTTACTTGCAATAGGCAATGAGACCAACAGTCAGGCAAAATCATCCCTCCAAGAGCATGTCTGAAATCGTGTTACATCTTGAGGATAAAGTGCCACCCTACTTACTGCATTCTGTTTTTATCAAGTCTTTGTCTTCGTGACCTCTTTGCTGTTGAGATGACAAGCCCCTTCAGGACTGAGTCTGTGCCTGGCTGATCTCTCCATGTGCCCCCTGCCATGCAGAGCTCAATGCCTGTAGGACTTCATATGTGTTTGTAGAATGGATGTTGAACTTCTCCAACCAGGACCACCCCTGGTGTATTTGGCATCTCAATGCCAATTAGAAAAAGTATCCTTGTGTGTGTGACAGCCCTGAACCAGAGCACCCAGCAAGGTGAGGGGCTGGATTTGAACATCCCTGCCACTTAGCCTGGAAGTCAATTGTTTATTTCTAACCACTTCTACCATCTCCGCACTCTTTTCTCAGCTGTCCCCTTCTTTCTTCAGGAGTATGCCTGGAGCCATTCAGCAGGGCAGCGAATTAAACATAGGACTTTCCCTTCAGAATTGCAGAGAGGACTAAATAGATAATGATATGGAGTATTCAGAGATGGAGTATTCTGCAAGCTTAGTAAAAGCTCAGTAAAGCTTGGCTTCCTCCCTCTTCTCTCCCCTCTCCCCCCAACCCCCCCCCCAAAATAACCCCTCAAAACCAAAAAACTGAAAAGGAAACATTTTTTATTTTAGGGGGGAAAAAATAAAACCTTGACCAAGTTTTCATAATGCCTAGGATGGGAGTGAAACATAAGAGTCCACAAACAGCCTGGATGACTCCAAAGATTGTCCAAAGTGCTCTGCTTCCTCACACATTTATGCTACACACTGCTGTATGCTACACACTGTGCCAGGTGCTCGCTTCAAAACAGTGCTGTGGGCAGGCATGAGAATGTACCCCAATCTTGCAGGTGAGGAATGTGAGGCCCAGAGGTTCCAAGTTCAGCCAAGGCTACTGGGCCAGGGAGGGCAGGCATGGGATGCAATCTCGGAGAGAGCCCGTCTGCAGGCCTCACCCCTCCTGACCATTTCTCTGCTCTCCCTCCTCAATGACCCAGGGACACTTACCCGGACATTTGTAGGAGGTCCCTGTGTGTAAGGCATGATGCTAAGAGTGTAAATCAAACCTACCTCATTCAGATTTGGCAAAATCAAGCCAACCGCAAAGCACTAAGTTTCTGGGTTGCAGGACTGACCACAGGCACTTGAAAAGCTGCAAAATGATTTATATTGATGTTGACTTCCTCTCAAGGTCAACATGCCAGCTCCTTTCACTGTGGGGAAAGGGAGGGAGAGGGTGGCTAACCCCAGGATCCCTAATTATGACCCCAAGGGTTTGACTATTTGCTCTGCTATTTTCATGTCTGGAAAGATAGTGTTTTCATTAAGCCACCATCACCAAGTAGCAACTCCTCTGTCTTCCCCTATCAGCTTGTGCCATTTGAAACTGACATTTGTGTGGTTCTAAAATGGTTGCATATCAGCCATTTTATATGGTTTAACTTAAATGTTATTAAGGTCACACTCAGAGGTTGCTTTCTGAGAAAAGGGCACTGCAGCCTAAAGCAAAGAAAGTGGAGGCTTTTTCTAGGCTTGAGAACTCCATCCCAGTGTGAGACAGCCCAGGCCAGAGCCTTGGTCTACATAGTTCTGGCAGAGTCTGGGTCAGATACAAAGATGGGCCTGGACATAAGGCAGAGGCTGGGAGTGAGCAGCAAAACCCTGGCTGGGTGGATCCTCACCCTGGCAGTAGCACCATCTTAGTGAAACCAGCATAAAAAGGAAGCAGTGGGGTGTGGAAACTCCCTTGGTTAAAGAAGTGTGAGTTTTGCTTTAGTCGTGGTGAGGAGGGAGGCAATGACAACCAGGAGGTGTGCCCCAAATATGGTTGGGGTTTCTGAGGTACCTATCTGTGATACCACAAAGAAGAGCAGGAGGTCTCAGGGACCAGGGCACAAGGGCCCCTCTTGTGGCCTCTGGAGAGTGAGGAGTGAGTCCTGGCTGAGAGGGGGGAGGAGAGGGACAATATGGGAGAAGTGTGACTTCTCAACCTTCTCAGAAGGGTCTTCTCTTTCCACTTTTGTTCAGGAGGAAACAGGAAGTAAGAAGAGTGGGGAAAGCTAGGCCAAAGGCAAGTGTGGAGCTGGTAATTATCAAGCTAATTAGCCATTCAGGTCCAGTGCAGCAGGCTAATA
This sequence comes from Murina feae, assembly GCA_004026665.1. Taxonomy (NCBI): domain Eukaryota; kingdom Metazoa; phylum Chordata; class Mammalia; order Chiroptera; family Vespertilionidae; genus Murina; species Murina feae. Next base: position 5,759 of record PVJC01018469.1, on the reverse strand, counting down.
AGCACAGTCCTCCATAGTGGACCAAACAGCACTTTTACGGTGACACTCCTCTTCTCTAGGAGCAGTTGGATGACCTACTATGTGGGTTTGCTAAGAAGTGAGGGATTTCTGACAGAGGAGGCTTTCAGGGCTAAAACTGGAAAAGTTCTGGGTAAACAGAGACAAGGTAGTCATCATAGAGCATGTGCATCTATGTCTTATCCTTTAAGGGAAGGAGGATTTGTTAGTTTTGAGAGGAAAAGGAAAAACCTGGCTCCCAAAAACAAAGATGAGGGCTATTGGGTGTGGGTCTGCTCAGGGCTCTGGAGGATATCTCAGACCTCTTTCTGCAGTATCAGCTTCCTGCAGGAGACATTAGGGTCCAGAGGGTAGAGGAGCCGGGAATAAGTGAAGGGGGCAGAGAATTGCCTTAGGAAGTTGGGACTTGAAGTGTGAATTATGATTGTACCCCTACACCATCCCCCCCTGTCATTTCCCTGCCAATAGCCCTTTCTCCCCCATCCACATAATGATAAAGCTAGCTACTTTTGGAGAAACTTTTAAAAAAATATATTTTTTAAAGGTTTGGCCTGGCTGGTATTGCTCAGTAGTTGAACATTAACCCATGAACCAAGTCACTGGTTCAATTCCCAGTCAGGCACACGACTGGTTTCACACTCCATCTCCAGCAAGGGGCATGCAGAAGGAAGCCAGCCAATCGATGATGCTTCTCTATCATCGATGTTTCTATTTCTCTATCCTCCCTTCCTCTTTCTCTAAAAATAAATAAAAAACATATTTAAAAGAAAAGAAAAGAAGGTTTGTCTTGTGCTTTAAAAAACTTATGTTCAAATGCTAGCTGACTCACTGACTGGGTAGCCTTGGGCCAGTCACTGTTAGAGACCTGACTTCCTCTAATGTGAAAGGAATCAGTTACAGCCTCCACAAAGACAACCTTGGGGACAATGAAACAACATGTCTGACATTGAGAAATGTATTGCTTAGACACCAATCAATATTTGTTGCTTCCAGTCAGCCTATGTATGGGAACAGACAGAATTCTGACTTTGTCACTCTGAGAACTCATGCTGTTCCTTGTTTTCCTTTCTGATCCAGACCCTCACCATGCCTACCTCCTTCCCTGAATCAATTTCAGAAGACTTTCAGTATGATGAGAGTGCAGAAGCCTGTCATATAGGAGATATTGTGGCCTTTGGAACTACCTTCCTGCCCATAGTATACTCCCTTGTCTTTGCCTTTGGCCTGGTGGGAAATTTGCTGGTGGTGTTTGCACTCATCCATAGTCAGAAGCCCAAGAGTATCACCGATATCTATCTCCTGAACCTGGCCTTGTCCGATCTGCTTTTTGTAGCCACCTTGCCTTTCTGGATTCACTATCAGATAAGGGAACAAGGCTTTCACAATGCCACCTGCAAGCTCACTACTGCCTTCTTCTTCATTGGCTTTTTTGGAGGCATATTCTTCATCACCATCATCAGCATCGATAGGTACCTGGCCATTGTCCTGGCTGCCAACTCCATGAACAACCGGACAGTGCAACATGGCGTCACCATCAGTCTCGGCGTCTGGGCAGCAGCCATCTTGGTAGCAGCACCCCAGTTCATGTTCACAAAGCTTACGGAAAACCAGTGCTTCGGAGACTACCCTGAGGTCCTGCGGGACATCTGGCCTGTGCTCCGCAACATGGAAGCAAACATTCTAGGCTTCCTGCTCCCTTTTTTCATTATGAGTTACTGTTACTTCAGAATCATGCAGACACTGTTTTCCTGCAAGAACAACAAGAAAGCTAAAGCCATTAAACTGATATTTCTGGTGGTGGTCATGTTTTTCCTCTTCTGGACACCCTACCATATTATGATTTTCTTAGAGACACTCAATCTCTACAACTTCTTTCCCAAATGTGACACGAAGCGGGATCTAAAATTGGCGCTCAACGTGACTGAGACAATTGCCTTTATCCACTGTTGTCTCAATCCCCTTATCTATGCGTTTGCTGGAGAAAAATTCAGAAGGTACCTTCACCACCTGAATAGGAAATGCCTGGCTGTCCTGTGTGGCAGATCCGTCCATGCAGGTTTCTCCTCTTCTGAATCACAAAGGAGCAGGAGGGAAAGTGTTCTGAGCAGCAACTTGACTCACTACACCAGCGACGGAGATGCATCCATGAATCTCTGAAGAGATCCCCAAGGCCTTGTCCCTCCAGAGAGCCCAGAACTCCTGATTCTGACGCTGAAAAATGAGGATAAATTTTTTTGTTGTTTTCAGCGTGCAAGAAATGATGGCCCTAGTGGCTCTCTCCACCACCACCCCCCAAACCCCTAAGGTGTTTTTGAGAATTGTGCTTAAAACTTGAATGATTGAGGATAGGCATGTCTCTTACTGCAAAAGTCAGAACTTTTTTGTTTATTAATGACAGAAATTTGACCCAAACTAGCTTAGGTAAAAAGGAGGTGGTAAGTATTGTTCACACTGTGGCCCTGACAAGGGTGTGACTGAGCCCTCAGAGTGCACGGGACCGGGCTTCGAATCAAGCCAGAATTTCCTCTCTCTGATTCTCAAATCTTTGAGTGGTGACTGAGCTCCAAGACGCACATAGCACAGCTTTGTCATCAGAAAGGGACTGAGACCCATTCCTCCCTTTCTGGTCTCAAGGTCAAAATTCCTAGGGAAGGGCTCTGATTGGCCAAGTTTGTATCAGATGCCTATCCTTACATCAGTTGCTGGTATTCATGGAGTAGATAATACAGCAGTCTCCCTTCCAATCTCATGGCTAGTGATACATGGAGATGTATTTCCAAGAAGCTGCAGAGGTAGGTGCTGTTTTGATCAGACAGAACAAGAGTTGCCCACCAACTTTACCATGTGTCTGCCTAGCCTCCCCTCCAATCACACCAACCAGTGCACACTACTAGCCTCCTCTTCAATAAAACCTTTCTCTCATGACCCCAAACCTACAAGGGTTCCCCACTGCCAACTGCCTCAAGTCCAAACTCAAATGCTTGGCCTCTGAAACCCTCCAAGAGATTCTTTATTGACTCCTCCTTTCAAAGGACTCCACCCACCCTGTCATCTAGATTTCTTCCATCTGGCTTCAATGTATCTTCACCTGCTTCTGAGCCCAAGGGGAATAGAAAGAACCCTGGCCCAAACTGAAAAGCATTTTCAATCCCAACTCTCTATCACTTGCCCATTGGGTAGCCTAGGACAACTGAGCTTCAGAATGGAGATAATGACACTTTCCACATTGGTAGCATTGTTTCCAGTATGAAACCAGCCACCAGCTGTTGCAGGTCCCAACACTCATCTGGTTCCCAGACTACAGCTTGCTTTCCACCTGGCACCATGTTTAAGTGATGGTGTTGGCAGAGCCTGGAGGAGCCTGCAGGTCTGCTGCATGCTCTAGCCCAGACACAGAGAAGGCTGGTTCCTAGGGTGACATTCTATGGATGCTCCTGGATGTAAGGATCAATAACCTGCCCTGACCCAGCCCTCCAGACTGCCTTGAACATTCCCTCCCATCATCTTGTGGCAAACTCCTGCCCACCTGGAGATAGCCCCTTCATTCATGCCACTGCCAACCTAGAGAGCCAGGGTCACAGGAGTGGCTTTCTTTATCAGTTAACATTTGGGATAATCTGAAACGTTAAAGCTTGAAAAACAGCTATAATGATGCTAAAGAAAATGTCATCTGTAATCCAACCATGCAGTATTGTCATTTGCCCGTCCAGATCTTGTTCATATCCTCATCACAATCACAATGTACAGTTTTGTAATCTGCTTTTCTTCTCTTAACCTGAGGTCACATATTGCTCTCTGCGCCTCCATAGTTTTGTGATAATCATTTTTAGAAGACTGCCAGGATGTGCCCTCATTAAAGGCATCTGACTCGTTGCTGTATTTCTGGTACCTCCTTGGCAGTCAGTATGTTTATTGAACCAATGAGAGGATGAATCATGTCCTGTCAAGGTACTGTACTGTAATTTACTCGCCATTGCTTTGTTGATAAACATTTCACTTATTTCCAATATTTACCAAATATTAACGTGTGATTTCCTTTCTCCACTTCAATTAATTTCCTTTGGATAAATTCCACACCATGGGAGATAACTGGGTCAAAGGGCATGGGAATTTTTTAGCTACTGACACATAACATATGAAAGAACATCACAAAACCTTTATTAAGCATATTTTCTATGCAATATGTGAGCTCAGATCCAGAGTTGTTCTAAAGATGCATGAGACCCAGCCTCTGCCCTCAGTGCTTAAGCAGTGCTTAACACTGAAATGCAGAACATAACTGAACAAATTATAATTTGCATTAATTGGTAACACAAGGGCAGGGACTTGTGACTGACTGTGTAAGGGTAGGGGGTGCTCCAAGCAAAAAGGAAGGGATGGCATTCTAAGGCAAGCGAGTGGCACATGTAAAGGACATGAGTGAGAGCATGGGACCCTTAAAAGAAAAGGCATTGGGAGCAGAGTGGGTGGTGGGAAACTTCTGGAGCGTTGGCTCAAACAACCAGTGGAGGGGACTATTCTCAGGTGTTCAAAGTTGTTCCATTATTACATGATTCTCATTCCGGCTGTTGAGTCATGAAACTTTCCATTAAATTTTAACTTATATATTTGAAAGTTGCTAAGAGAATAGATTTTAAAAGTTATCACACCCCCCCCAAAAAAAATTATAACTATGTGGAGTGATGGATGTGTTAACTAACCTTATTGTGGTGATCATTTTGCAATACATACATATATAAAATCACTACATTGTGCTTAAACTTATACATTGTTGTGTGTCAATTATGTCTCTGGCAAAAAAAGAGCAGAGATCGTAGGTGGGCAATGAAAATTCTCCAGAAAGGAGGTCTGCAGGTAGATGATGTTGGCAGGAAGCAGATGCCTGCCCTCCAGAATTCAGTTTATCAGAATCAGTCTACCCAATGATGGCGGGTGCAGCCTGGGTGGTGCAGCCTCTGGCGATAGCTGTTCTGTGATGTCAGTAATATCTCTAATGAAAGATGGTCAACTCACTCAGAAGCAAAGGATACCAGAGGCCCAGAGGCAAGTGCTATCGGTGGCCTGCAGCAGATCTGGGTGATGGACGGAGCCTCAGGCCAGAGTGAGTGCTGTGGGAGGATGACCACATCCTAGGGTTGCCCCAGCACTTGGGGGAAATGCCAAGTCTCTTCCAAAATCTGCTCACTGTAGGCTTATTCTTTGCTCATTAAGTGACCATCTAAGGGAGAAGTCAGCTTCTCGGTGACCTTACCACCAATAAAGATCAAGACTCGCATGCTTTGGGTTAGGGGAAGAGCCCATCACCCCTTAGGATCCACAGCATCTGGAGTGTGTATAGGATCCGGTGGGCTATCCATTCATTTCCCTGAGCACCCAGGGAGAGAATTCACATCTGACCCCACAGACTGACAACTTCACTTGGGACCATGAAAATCCAACTCTGAGAGGTCCATCTTGAGTACCACCTGGCCCCCAGATGGTATCCCATTAGGCCCTCAAATTCAGGCAGTCTGTCCCAACTCACAAGCTAATTTTCTTCTCCGTCTATACCCCACTCTCCTGGCTATGGGACCACTTCAGTTTCAACATGACTTGTAATACTGTTGGCTTAGCTGCTGAGCTAGCAACCACATTTTGGGCTACCCAAAAGTAGTATTACCTGAGAGCAAGTGAGAGAAGTAGGTCTTAGCAAATTTAGAAATACCTGGTTTCTTTTCAAGACTCCCTCCATCCATAGAAGG
>PVJC01018468.1:0-31279 GCA_004026665.1 Murina feae | reverse complement strand
TGGCAGCTCCCCAGACCCCTTGGCGGCACCGGGAAGTGGGAAAGGAAGGCAGCAGGGGATGGGTGAGTGGGAAAGAGTTGGCGGCCTGCTTGGTGGCTTCCCAGGTCCCTTCCGGGGATCAGGGAGCAGGAAAAGGCTGGCCTGACCACGAGGTGGGGTTTTCCCTGCTTTCTGGTGGCTGGAGGAAGATGGGCAGTAGACAAGCTTGGGAGGCAGGCCGCACCCAGCCCTGGCCACCAAGAAAGTGGCCAAAAAAGAGAACAACATGCAGGGGAGGGCAAGAGTCTGAGAGATCAACATAGAGGGGGTGCCTGCTCCAAGCCTCCACAGTGTGCCTGGTGGCAGGTCCCCAGCAGGTAGACACACACAGGAGGACTGCTACAAGCCACAGATGCAGCTGGGGGCAGGTCCCCAGTGGCCACACACACACACAAAAGGCGCCTGGCAGACTGGGGCCATCATAGGACATCCACTGAGGGGTCCCAGACTGTGAGAGGGCACAGGCCGGACTGAGGGACTCTTTCCACCCCAAAAATTTGTGCACTGGGCCCCTAGTATTCTAATAAAAGAGTAATATGCAAATTGACCCTCACTCTGTTACACCCACAAGCCACACCCACCAACCAATCAGGATAAAATATGCAAATTAATTCAACTAAGACGTCGTGGCGACGGAGCTGGAGTTGTCCTGGGAAATGGAGAAAGCCAGGGCCCTGTGAGTCCTGAGCTATACTCAAGGCTACAAAGTTTCAATTATAGAATATAAAGCCCAGATACCTGTGGAGCTGGAACCTTGGGTTGCCAGGGGGACCCAGGCTTCAAGCAGGGGACCAAGGCAACAAAGTTTCAATTATATAAGTTAAATAAATCCCAGATAGCTGCTTCTAGCCATGCACCCCAGTAGGGACCCGAACACTGAAGGGGTTGTGGGCAGCCTGAAACAGCCCTCTGCCCCTCACCCAGGATGGCCACACCCCCATGGGGTGAGGATCCCCACTGGGGGGCTTGGCAAGCCTGCAAATATCCATCAGCCCCTCACCCAGGCTAGCCAGGCACCCCAGTAGGGACCTGAACCCTGAAGGGGCTGTGGGCAGCCTGAAACGGCCCTTAGCCCCTCACCCAGGATGGCCAGGCATGCCAGCAGGTGGACATCCCTCAAGGGGTCCCAGACTTCGAGAGGGCGCAAGCCAGGCTGAGGGACCTCCCCACCTTGTGCACAAATTTTTGTGCACCAGGCCTCTAATATATATATATTAAGGTGACCAGATGTCCCGTTTTGGCAGGACAGTCCCAATTTTTAACAATTTGTCCAGTGTCTCGCGGTGTTTTAAAAAAGTCCTGATTTTTGGAAAGAGATATATGTACTACTCTTTGTAATATTTTAAGTAGTATATAAAAAAAAGAACTCCCCTGGTCAATGGTGTCCCGCTTTACCAATGTTAAAATCTGGTCACCTTAATATATATATACCTCTTACCATATTTAAAATCTTGAAATCTAAAGAGATCAATTTTCATTTTCTAATTAAAGCATTAAATTTAGATTGTTTCTTAATACTTGACATTTTGATTTCATGGATTATTAGGCCTTAAGGAAAGTGAAAATTGTCTAGCCATTTTACATATTGGGAATCCAAAACTAATCATTAGCACAGCATGGCCTTGAAGCTGGGTCACTTGATTCTTATTCCCACTGCAAATACTACTCTGTACAAAGCTCCTTCAGCCTACAAAGAGCTATGGCCTTTTTATCCTAAAATGTATGCTGTAGAAAGAACAAGCATGCCATTATGGTTCAGAAAGAGTGGAAGTCTCAAAGAAAGCCAAGGACATCCTATATTAGGGGAGTAGTAAAGCTGGGAACTCAGGTCTTCAGATTTAGTTCAGCTTTTTTCTATCCATTGGACCAAACTAAGCCAATGAATATAAAAATGAAGATATCTTTTAAAATGAAAAAAGTGGAGGAAATGCAAACTAAAGATATATCCAAAGTGGATATTGATAGTGAAAGTCAAAAGGATTCCCTATTGCCTTGGCTGGTGTGGCTAACCAAACTCACGGGCCACGAGTTTGAATGCTTGCGTTAGAGCATCAACCCACAGACAGGAAGGTCATGGGTTTGATTTCCAGTCAAGGGCATGTATCTGGGTTTGCAGGTTTGATCCCTGACCAAGGTTGTGGTTTGTACGGTAGGCAACCAATGGACATGTCTCTCTCACATCAATCTCTCTCCTCTCTTTCTCTTGCTCCTCCTCTCCTCTCCCTTTCATTTACTCTTAAAACCAATGGAAAAACAACATTCTCTGGTAAGGATTAACAGCAACAACCATAAAGGATTGCTTGCTCAGTCCCCTCCTTAAATCTCAACTGGACAATTCTGAGGACAAGGACAACGGAGCTCTGCAATGGAAACCAACCCAAGGATGAGCACAAAACAAACCACCACCCCCTTCCTAATTTATGAGGAAAATACTATTTCCCTCTACTTAGGGGCCATCTTGGAATGGAATGCAGGAAAAAGAGAAGGAGCTCTCCCAGGGAAATGAACTTTGGATACTTTTTCTTACCAAATTTAAATTAATATATCACTCATTTTCTATGCTATCTTCATATCAGATGTTTTATTAAAACATGTGAAAATGCATAAAGAAATTCAGAAGAAATATATGTGAGGTAGACTCATGGATGTAATGTCTGACATAAGGTTTTTGGAAGGAAGCATGCTGACTTACCTTGCTTCCCTGCGGAAGTGCCTGCTCCCCACAGAGTGTGAGCCAGCAGGGGTGCGAACAGGGCAGTTTCCTGCCTTTCAAGGCAGGAGCTCTAGGGCAGGCAGGTTCAGCAAGAAAATGTATGCCTGCCCAGGCAGAAAGGAGTCACCACGTTCTTAATGAGGCATAGCCACTTGGCTGCTCTCAGTTGGAATCAAAGTAGAGTAAACTGAAGTTGTCTTGTAGAGGATGAATAATTAACAACTCCAAGAACTAAAATAAGAACTATGATTGTGGCTCTTTTCTTTGATTCTTAAGTAACCCCATTTATTGTAATGCTCCTCTTTCCTGTCATGATCTAGTTAATAAACATCTTCTGAAGACCCATGGACACCATGATTTTGAGGGGTTTATTCTGAGTCTCTTCCAGCCATGCCTCTCCCCATAGGGCCAGGAAGATCTGACCACATGGAGGCTAAAGTCTGCTTTCTAATCCCCATCTGAGTATTCAGGATATCAGAATGTTTTACCAAATGGCCTAAGTCTGCTTCCAGGGCCTGCCTGAGCCACTTTCCTGAGTCCAACTTCTGAATGGGGGGTTGCACAAAAGTCCATGCAGTTTGCTCTTGGAAGATTAGCCACGTTCCGATTGTGAAGGGTCTGAAGTGAGCCTGGACTTAAGGCCTGGAGTGTCCATTTGTATGCACCCAAGGCTGCACATTGTTCAGGAATTAACTTGGGGTGAAAGGAAAGGGGAACAGGCCATGGGCCAAGAGATTCCATGGATATTCTTGTCATGCCCATACACATGAGAAGTAGGTCTTCACAATACATCTTCATATTACATCTTCACAATTAATCTTCACAATACATCTATGAAAAATAGGTGGTACACTGTGTCCACCCCACAAAAGAACAAACTGATTCAAAGAGTGGTTTAAGTGACTCTCCAAATTCTCAATACTGGTCCCCCAAATAAATAAACATTCCTATATATCTGAATCATTCTCCAATTCCAGTTGCCTGAAAGCTACTGATGAAGTCAGTTCTCTATGTTCTGATTATCAGTTATGGAAAGAAGGGAGGGCTTATGATAGCAATGGCTCTTTAGGTCAAAACTCTCATTGGTGCATTCCTTCGGATAATGTTAACCACAGGAAGGACTCGGGGGGGGGGGGTTGATGAAACACACCGACTTGGAGTTGTTTTGACAAGGGAAAATAATATGGTTGGAAAATTTTACTCTTGGAATGCCAAATGTCTGTTTTATGGGGTAATTTGGGGCTTAGTATCCTTACCTGGGTTTTCTGAATACATATATTCAGAAAAGAAGGTCTTCAAAGAGTTTCACAAATACAGGTGTCACCAAAAATGTACACACACAGTTTGAATAATTATGAAGGCATTGTTTATTCACATGCATTTCATTTTCAAAATTTACCTATCGGCAGTTAAAGTACATATACATTTTTCAGGGGGACGCTCTGTATTTGTTAAAACTCCTTTTAAAAATCTTTTGTAAAAATTTCTTGACTCCTTAAAAAAGTTGAAGCTGTGACTCCCAACTCTAAGATTTGAGGCAATTTTTTAGTTTCCTTTAGTTATTATTAACACTCAAGCATATCTGTGCTCCAGGAAAGATGGTTCTAATCTAATTCAAAGTTAAGGTAGTCTTAGAATTGTAAATAAGTAACTTAAATGAGAAAGTTCAGAAAAATATAGACTGTTCATATAGGTTTTTTTTCTAATTGCAACGAGTCACAGCTCAGTATCAGTTTATGCAATATTTAGTAAGCATGTAATATGTGTCAGGCATTTGGATTGGTGCCAAACTGGCTTTTTCTGTGACTTTCTTCCTGTAACTACTCTTTAATATATAAGAGCAATAAATATAGCTGGGTTGCATATTAATAGCGACTAACTATCAGATCTACATCCAATGTCATTTATTAGCTTTGAGATCTTGGCCGTATATGCTCCAGATCTCAAACTAGAAAGAAATCAGTGAAAATTAAGAGATTTTTTTCAACCCCTAAAGGTTGTGAGGTTTAAAAGATTAAAACTATATGAATGAATTCAACACATTGCATTGAAATAAAAATAAGTGTTAAATGATGAAGGCATGGATATAGCACTACAAAAAGTTATCACCATGGGAATTCATAAGTCAGTACTGATATCTACTAAAGTGAGAGTAAATATACCCTCTGAACCAGAAATTCCAATTCTAGGTATAAGCCCAAAAGAAGAGTGCATACAGCCACTGCAACATGAGCAAGAATGCTCACAACAGCTTATTCATATTAACTAAATAATGGAAACAACCTGAGAACCAGTACAGCAGAATGGATAAATTGTGATGCAGTCATGTAATGGGACACAATACAGCAAAATAAAAAACATTAGACCACATGGTCTACTGCTAGACATGAATTAGCCTCACATATGTAATGAAGAAAGAAATGGACATAAAAATTCCATTGAGTATGATTCCATTTATATGAATTTCCAAAATAGACAAAACTAATCTTTGCTGATATGTCAGAATATTTCACACCTGGTACAGGCAGGTACTGACTGGAAGAGTTATGAGAAAGACATAGGATGGTTAAAAATGTTCTATATCTTGAAGTTTGTACGTGTGTGTGTGTGTGTGTGTGTGTGTACAAATTAATGAAAGTGTACATTTAGGATACATGTATTATCTATCTCAATATTAAATTGAGTAGAGAGATAAGACTATATCTATTTCTCTGAATAATGAGCATTGTGTGAAATGGGGCTTAGATCTTGGCTTTGCTTAGTATTTGCAGAGATGAGGCCCAGTGTAAAATAAAAATGCAGGCTCCTTGTTCATTACTATTAAGAATTTCATGAGGACAGCAGCAAATCATTACTTCAGTGTGAAATTATAGCTAATTTGCCTACAAACGTCAGGTGGTCATAATAATCTGTCCACTCTGTGTATAATTTATTGATTTTTTTTACAGAAAGAAAGGGAGAGGGATAGAGAGTTAGAAACATCGATGAGAGAGAAACATAGATCAGCTGCCTCCTGCACACCTCCTACTGGGGATGTGCCCGCAACCAAGGTACATGCCTTTGACAGGAATCGAACCTGGGACCTTTCAGTCTGCAGGCTGATGCTCTATCCACTGACACAAACCAATTAGGGCAACATTATTTTTAATGAGGCATTACAACCTGGTGGGTCCCACTTAGAATCTGAGTGAAGGAAGTTTTTCTGTGGATGGTGAATGACTATCAACTTTGGGGAAGAAAGCAAAACAGAACAAAACAAGATACAATAACTTTGTTATTGGTTCCTTTCTTTGGGTTCTTTGAATGTCAGTTTATGTTCCCACTGACTTCACTGCCTCTGTTTCCTACTACAAGCAATAAGGACCTTTTGCAGACCCAGAGGCATAAAGCAAGCCCTCTATTAATGTTCACTGACTCTGAGCTGCTCGGGTACACAAATGAATGTGAGCCTTGAGACTGTAAAATTTTTCAGCTTCTTAATGGATGGCTATATTGTCAGTACCTCTCTATTCAGCAAATATTGGTAACATGAACTTTTCAAGGCTTCCGAAGGCTGCTGGTCTAAATTAGGCTTTACTTGCATTAATATTTAAATTAATTCTGACCTGCATTGCTTTGGCAATCATCTCCCTTATTATGTCTGGATGTTCTGAGGCGTGTTTCATACGTACTCACCTACACTGCTGGCCTGGCTGGCTTCCCCGGTAGACAACCACAGCTCCTGAAGCCATTTTTGAAATCTTCCCTAAACACTGACCTTATGAAAAGGGACACTATGGCAATGAAGATTCTCTGGATAAGTGATAAGAGGAGAATCATATGAGGCCAAGGAGAATATTAAAGAAATATTAAAGATATCAGGAGGAGAAGTTTCCCTTTAAGAAATCTAAAAGCTGTATGGGAATTAACAAGGCAGCATCAGAATAATGGGTGGGAAACATGCTAAAGAAAAAGTGGCTGCTGTCACAACAAAACACCCTGAAATATCAGTGCCTCCACACAATAGCTGCTTTTTAAAATTTATCTTTATTGTTGAAGGTATTATCTATGTCCCTTTTTTCCATATTGACCCCCTTGACCCCGCACATCACACAGTAGCTGTTTATCCCTTGCTTCCATAGACCAAAATGGCATTAGGGGGGCATCACACAGTCATTCAAAAACCCTGGCTGACTGAGGTTCCACCAATGTCAGTGCTTGACCTTCAGTGGCAATTTCTTCATTGACAATCCAGAGGCAAAAGGGCAAGGAAAAGAGCATGGGGATAGTGTGGGGAGATTTTATGAGTCCAGTCTAGAAAAGGTATATAAATAACTCTTCCACTCATATGTCAATCATCCTGTCTGAGGAATGGGGCCATTAAGGATGGCTGAACCTATGGAGGAATTAAAATTTTAAGGAAATAATTTAAAGTTCAAAAACTTTATAGATTATAACTGAGACTGTTAGAATCTGAGATAGTTTCTCACTTGTAGCTGAGCTGAGATATAGGCTCATTCCTCTACTCATTTTTTCACACTTTGTCCGTTTATTCTTTGAACATCCATCATGTCCCTACATTGTGCTAGGCCAGTGACCAGTGAACCACATTTTTCTGTGGCGCTTAAATGGGTGGACAAGGTTCTAAACGGAAATATCAGGTGACATAGACAAATTTTATGCATTTCACATGTTGGGTAATTAAGGAAAAAAAAAGTAATTGCTCATTGGTGATTAAATGCTTATCAATACAGAACAGGTAGAATTAGGAAAAATATCTGAAAGTAGGGAATTTTTTTTGGGGGGGAATACACTTGATAAAAATAAATTTGTAAAAGTATCTTTAGTGCAATTCCAATGTTCAATTGTTTCAATTTGCTCTGTGCTTGTAGATGTCCCAGGTCTAGTCATTCAAATTACTGTACATATCCCTCCCTTTCACTTACTGAAAAACCCAGGAGATTGAGTAGCTTTGTTAATCACCAAGAAAGATGTTAAGAAACATGTAATGACTTTGACATTCCTCTTTTGTAGTTTTAAAATAAATTATTAAATTGCAAAATGTGATCAATAATGAATGACTACTAATGAGGGATTTGTGGATCCAGAAATCCCCAAAGCATGGAGGAATGTGAGATCTGTCCTTATTTTTGACAATTTGGAGCCAGGTGGCTGATAAAACATTTTTCTAAGTGTGAGCAGAACCCTGTCTAAACCCCGTGCTAATCAGCAAATAAATCCATTAGTTTACTTTACATCCATATTTGAACAACTGTCCTGCAATCTTTTCCTTTCTCCTTGGCTCAGCTGGGACACATAAAGAAAGCTTTAAAAAGAGCTTGAATAATTAAAACAACAAGCAATTAACTAATTGATCCTAAAAAGTAGCTTATACAACATCGGCAGCATAATTGCAGCCATTTTGTAGGGCAGCTGGGCTATGATTATTTGTGGGTCTTTGTTTTTACTCTTCTCTCCTAAATAACCAGACAAAATGATTTCGCAAATTTTTACTGATACTTTGAACATTTGACCTTATCTCAGTAGCTGTCTCTCACCTGTGTCCCTTTCCTCGCTCCATCTGTGTGGACCTGCTCCTTTCCCCATTCCTGCCAGGCCAGTTAACAGGTTGTCCATTACATGTTAGGGGAAATCTCCCCTTATTATCTCTTCTACCTTTCAAAGACTCCATTTAGACACTTGTTCTATGCCGCCATAGCTTCCCTCTGTGAGCCTCGCATAGTTAGAACCAGCTGAATGATTTGACCCAGTGAAAATGAAAATTCAGGGCCTGTGTTAAAAAACAAAAACAAAAACAAAAAAACACACGAAGAATTTCGCCCTAATCAGTTTGGCTCAGTGGATAGAGCGTCGGGCTACAGACTCAAGGGTCCCAGGTTCGATTCTGGTCAGGGGCATGTACCTTGGTTGCGAGCACGACCCCAGTGGGGAGTGTGCAGGAGGCAGCTGATAGATGTTTCTCTCTCATCAGTGTTTCTAACTCTCTATCCCTCTCTCTTCCTCTCTGTGAAAAATCAATAAAATATATTAAAAGAAACAAACAAACAAAAAACCCCTAAGAATTTCAAGACAGCAATACCAGAACATTAAACCAACCTTTCTGAGTATGGGACCCTGTGCGACCATGACGCTAGCCCTGATCATAGCACTGCACTGTGATCGCTGCGGGGCCTTCCCTCTGAGGTTAGAGTTGTGCAAAGCAAGAACCAGGCATAACTTGGTCTCTGTGTTATCCCTAGATACAAGTGCCTTGGGTGTTGGCCCCAGGACTGTGTAAGCTGTTCTGTGTAAGACAAAGGAGACCATGTGCAATTTTAGTTCCAAAAGAGGGAACAGGGAGAGAGGAGCTCATGGAAATGGGGGATTAGATATTGTAGGATTAAATATCATGATCCAAGGAGCACCTGGTGACCTGGATTCTCCTCTTTCTGTGATTGTATCACCTCCCTCTCTCTAGCCCACTCTTCTGGAGCCACACTTGCCCTGTTGAGCATGCCCTTTGTCTCTGTCTCAGAGCCTTTGCATAGGCTGTGCTCTTCTCCAACAGAGCCACATGGTTCTGTAAATCTTTTAAGTCTCTACTCAAATGCTCTTTCCTCAGAAAGGCCTTCCCTGGCCACTGCTGTTCCAAATAACTACCAACAGGCACCCTCCATTGACTTAAGTTTACTTTATTGCCCTGACTATTATTTAAATTTATATTTGTTTCATTTCCATTTCCTGTCTCCTGTCTCTAAAATGGAAGTTTCACCAGGCAAGACTGCTGTCTCTATTGGTTTCCACTGCATCCCAGAAGGCAAAGGAAAATACAGCATTGATACCTACTAAGCACTTGTTGAATAAGTGAATAATTAATGAATGAATATTTCCAAAATTACCTCTTGCCTAATCTTATATATTTGGCAAAAAAAAATGTTTAAAAAAAACTGTTAGTCTGCCCTCAAATGTAAGGGGTTTATAAATTGTGATCCAAAGGTCAAATCTAGCCAAAGTGTTTTGGTAAATAAAGATACAACTGTGCCCATTCATTTTTAATCATATCAGTATCTACTTTTATGAAGCAATGACAAAGCTGAGTAGTTGCAACAGAGACTGTATGGTCTGCAAAAGCCTGTTTAATCTTTGAATTTTTCAGTTAAATCTTTGAGTTTGCCAACCTCTGAGATAGAGCACATACCACTTGAGAATGTAAGAACAAATCATCTCTCCATAAAATCAGTTCAGAATCATCTACATTAACAAACAAACAAAAAGTAAAATGACTGCAAAAATAACATTTACATTTTTTTTAAAAAGAACTTCCAGCCCTAACCAGTTTGGCTCAGTGGATAGAGCGTCTGCCTGTGGGCTGAAGGGTCCCAGGTTCGATTCTGGTCAAGGGCATGTACCTTGGTTGCGGGCACATCCCCAGTGCGGGGTGTGCAGGAGACAGCTGATCGATGTTTCTCTCTCATCGATGTTTCTAACTCTCTATCCCTCTCCCTTCCTCTCTGTAAAAAAATCAATAAAATATATTTTTAAAAAATAAAAAAGAACTTCCACATTTATCTCCCCTTAAGTGAACAACAGCTCCATGTGAGCCTGTGTAATATGATAAATCTATGTAAATATGAGAAATCTACTGCATACTGTAGCTAACTCTTATTTAGAAATAGAAGGACAGGATGTGGAGGTGCGGGGAGAAGATAAGGCAGAAAAAGACAGAGCTGAGCAAAGAGTCAGAAACATGGAAACCAGTAGGAAGTACCAAGAGCAAACAGTTTGATGGCTCCTCAAAAAGTTGAACATGCAATTACCATATGATCCAGTAATTCCGCTCCTCAGTTATAATCAAAAGAATGGAAAGCAGAGATTCAAACAGATACTTGTGGACCAACATTCACAGACACATTCTTCACAATAGCCTGGAAAGGGGGTGGGGGAAACAAACCCATGTCCTTCAGTAGATAAATGGATAAATAAAATGATATGTATACACAATGGGATATCATTCCACCATAAAGAAGAGTGAACTTCTGATATTACAACATGGATGAACTTATAAAACATTATGCTAAGTGAAATAAGCATTTATAAAAGATAAATATTGTATGATTCCACTCATGTGAGCCAGAGTAGTCAAGTTCACAAAGACAGAGGGACTAGGCGGGGGAAGGAAGGGGATTATTACTTCATGAGTAGAATTAGTATTTGGGATGATGAAAAGTCTCTAAAAGTAGTGATGATGGCTACACACTATTGTGAATGTACTTAATGCCACTGAATTGCACACTTAAAAATAATTAACATGGTAAATTTTATGCCATGTATATTTTACCACAATAATGTTTTTAAAAAAATAGAAGAAAAACAGAGGCTGGAAATGGAGATACTTGGCTCCTATATGTCCCTAAAGACTCTCACAATTACAGAAAAAAAATGTACAGAGTCCAAGACAACAGCTTACAGAGAAGCAGAGGTCTCTCCTTGTGGAGGGGAGAACTGAGGAGGAATGGAATTGGGTGTTTAGCTCAGACTTTTCTAAGCACAGTGTTGAAGGAGCAGCTGGTCCCTCCTCACTGCTTGTGCTAAAATGCAAGATGATGAAATGAATGGAAGACAACGGTTAAGCAAAAAGGAACCAGAACTGAAGAACATTCTCAGCCTGTTCATATTACAAAAAATAAGAAACTTTGTTTGCAGACAACACTAATGGTGTAGACTGGTTGATGAGGAGGTGAGTGTGGGTGTGAAGCACAGAACCAATCAGCCACTCCTGCAGGAAACCACCAATTTGAACTCAACAGAAGGAGATGGGACCTAACAAAGGAAAGCTGGAAGTGCCTGCTTTCTTTTAAGAAAAGGGAAGAAGGATCCTGAAGGCATTTCAAAGATTACCAAGGCCATGGCCTTGGCTCCAACAGAAGCCATAGGGGTAGGGCCACTTAGATACATAGGGAAACAATACCCATCAGGCAGAGAGCCACAACATGGACCGCATCATCTAGGTTGTAAGTGACACTGCCATCCCAGTGGGTCTGGAAAGTAGAGCATCAAGACTTAAGATTGCATAGATCTACCCTACAAGGTTTTGGACTTACCTGGGACTTGTCCCTCCTTCCTTCTGATTTTTTTCTTTTGGAAGGGAATATCTATCCTACACCTGTCCCATTATTGTATTTTTGGAAATACATAACTTGTTTGGTTGTATAGGCTCATAGCTAGGATTGCCTAAGATTAGCTGAACTTGGAGATTCATCCATATCTGATTTAGATAATATTTAAATGAAACTTTAGAGTTGGTGCTGGAACAAGTTAAGGCTTGGGGTTTGTTGGAATGGAATGAATACATCTTGAATGTGAGAAGGACATGGGTTTTGGGGACTGGGGCTGTACAAACATTTGAGCCACAGAATTCCACCAGAATGCTATGGATTGAATGTTTGTATCCTGTAAAATTTTTGTATCCTCTCCTAAATTCACATGTTAATGCCCTAATGTGACAATAAGGAGAGGTGGAACTTTGGAGAGGTGATTAGGTCAAGATGGAGCAGCCCCCATGATGAGTGTTCTTATAAGAAGGGGAAGAGTTAGCCTTTTCTCTCTCTTTGCAATGTGAAGAGATGATGAGAAAATGATCATCAATAAACCAAGAAGAAGGCTTTACCAAGATCCCAACCTTCCTGGCCCAGAACTGTGAGAAATAAATGTCTGTAGTTGATGGCACCAGTGTATGTCATTTTGTTGCTGTAGCCTGAGCAACTAGGACAAGAGTGAAGTTGTAATTGAGTGAGATGAGAACTGTCATTAGTACAGTGAGTGTAATTAGGCTCTGTGTTCACTTTCTTCTTTTGATATTATAATTTTAAATCCACATTAACAGAACATAAAAGCATGCAAGATTCTGTGCACTTATTTTATGTTCACAGTTGCTATCAGTCTTTTCAATGTAAAAATAAATGTAGAGTTTATTATCTTTGAATGTTTCTAAAACAGGGTATGATTCATAATTAATCCATATATTTAATGGCATGTTTTTCTCAATGTGCCACCAAATTGATATCATCATAGAATTAAAGGTGCATAAAAATTTAATGAAACTATTTACCTATAGCAAAATGCTGACATTACCTTCTGGCAAAATACTCTACAATTATATTCCTCTCCTGAACTCTAATAAATTTGTCCTCTGGGTATAATTGGATGGCTGCTTATAAGTTATACGTCTAGAGAGAAAAAATTCAAAATCAATTCATGTCGTTAAGAATAATATAAAACAATGGGAAATGGATGCCTATTATGGAGAATTATGACCCAAGATTTCTATGTGGAAGCATAAAAATAAATCATGCATTGAGGTCATGCCATTCCAGTGAGAAAAATAATCAGAATAGTAACACAAATAAGAATTTCAAACCATGCATTGTATGCCTACTATGTGCCAGCCTGTGGACTCTCGAGTTTACACAAATCCATATATTTCAGGAGGAGGGTGTAATGACACTGAAAAATCAGGAATGAAAACATTGTTTTCTGTGAAATATTTTAAGCCAAGTTATTTGAGACTAACCTTGCCACCCTTAAATCGGTTCCATCCATCACTTAAGAGCTTACATTGCTCTATGGAAAATTCTGCCTCACCTGTGGGGGATGGCGCATCTTCCAACGGTGGTGCAGCTGTGTTTCATTATTGGGTGCACGTGCCGTGGTGAGTAAGTGGGTCCCTGGTCCTCATTTCATAGTTAACTAGCCTCGTGCTATTGCACACGTGACCACCCTCTTTCAGCACGAGAGATCATCACCCTGACACGCTCAGGGGGGGTTGTACGGCACCAGTGAGACCAACTGACCTAGGGCAGCACCAGGTAAGTGGTTTCCCTGCAGCGAGTATAAAGCTTCAGAAGACCACCTTCCCATTATTAAGCTGCATGCTATTGGTCGTTTATGAATTCTTTCCAGGCTCCATATGTGGCAGCTTAAGATTCTAGTGTCATGTTCCTTTAAAATATAATGTCCATCCCTAGCCGGTTTGCTCAGTGGATAGATCATCGACCTGCAGACCAAAGGGTCCCGGGTTCGATTCTGGTCAAGGGCAGGTACCTTGGTTGCTGGAAGGAGGCAACCAATCCGTGTGTTTCTCTCACATTGATATTTCTCTCTGTCTTTCCCTCTCTCTTTCAATAAACATGATCTCTTCTTCCTCTGCTACCAAATACACAAAGCTCTCAGAGGAAGGTGACGCAGAGTGGTGGCTGAGCGGTGTGGTATTTGCTGCCCCACACTTGCGAATGCTGTGGAGGTCTCTCTTTGTTCAGAATGTTTCTGTGCTTACTGCAAACAGTGCTCTTTTGGACCATTTTGCTTCTTACTGTAATAAATGACGCAGACATTGACTACATGGAGGGTTTGCTTGGCAACATAATCCTAGCAGGCTGAATCTCAGGGTGACGCTAATATTTCTGAAAGCCATAATTCTCGGATCTGTCAGGATTCACCTTCCTTTCCCTATCCAGGGAAGGATTACTGCTGACAAATTGTAACTCCTTTTCCAAATATTTACTTTCTTTCAAGGTTTCCGTATGAAACCTTTGAAACTCACAAATAAATGCGAGGAAAGCTAGCAGAGCAGCTGTCCCATCGAAATGTAATTACACATTTAATTTGCATGCAACTTGGTAGGTAGAACAATAGGTAAATAGATTCTTAAACTGTATTGGCCATTAGAGTTTTTTTATTCTAGTCTTTTATTTTATTTTATTTTATTTTATTTTTTAGCAATGGCAAGTAAAGTACAGTGTGCCTAGGTTTACTTTTAAAGCCTGTGGAGTTTAAGGTATTGGTGGATAACTGTTTGCTAACCTGTGTCTTTTGGTTACTGTTCATCTTTCTCCATTTATCGTTGGATCACCAGCATCTGATCCCATGTCTGAACACAGGAGTTGCCTGCCCAGCCCCCAACTCCTCTGCCCGCCCCCCCCCCCAAAAAAAGAAGAAATTATACAGAGTTCAAACTGGTTAGAGGAGTTTGCACAGCTGTGTGCTTGTTGAGCAACACCTTACTCCAGACCTGAAATCATGCTACTCAGGTCTGCTGGAGAGACGTGAGGCTTCCTGTGTTCTGCTGGGTTCAAAGTCAGGGCAGGGAGTCTGTGATTGGCATGTCCCAAGAACAGTAAATAGCACTTAGTAAAGGAAACAGTATCACTTATTAAAAATAGTAAAATGCCCTGGCCTGTGTACCTCAGTTCGTTGAGCATTGTCCCATGTACTGACAGGTCACCAGTTTGATTCCTGATGAGGGCACTTGCCCAGGTTTTGGGCTCGATCCCCAGTAGGGGGCATGTAGGAGGCAGTCGATTGATGCTACCCTCTCACTTTGATGGTTCTGTCTCTCCCTCTCCCTTCCTCTTTCTCTAAAATCAATAATAAAAACCTATCTAAAAAAAATAAAAATAGTGTAAAAAAAGGCAAAAATCCTTTCCCCCCTTGTGTCCTCTTACTGGGAGAATTGCAGTATTAGAATGAACAGAATTAGTCTTCAGAAGTGTGCAATGGTCAAAATTATTAACACAGGCACAGGCTGTTTAAAATCTTCTTTGCCACGCGTTTCTCATATTTCTTAAGAATTGTGTTTCTTCACAAAGATTGCATTAGTGTTTTTTTCTTCAACATTTAACCGTAGGAAGGTACTTGCACTACAAGTTTCAGAGCATCCTTGGTTTGATCATAAATATATTTGAATCCTTATTGGTGTAACTAAGGGCATAAAATTAAAAAAGAAATGCAAATTTCAAAATTGAAATGAAGGGGAAAGTATCCTATCTGAATTTAATGGTTTCCCAGACCTCTGGAATTTGAATAAAGATTTTGTAAATCTGAATAATTACTAAAAGCATAACTTCTATGAACATAATTTTTCTCTCTTAAGTGGAAAGGAAATTGACCAAAGAGAATGAAAGAGTTGAACTAATTGAATTTCAGAGGGGCATTTTCATTTCACATGGCGAGTAGTGGTGTGTCTTGCTTTTCTACATAGCTATCAGAGGACAACCTTGTTTTGAAGAAAGCACCATCCTTAGTGTCCTGTCATTGGGCTTTTAAAACATAAGTTGATTACACAATCTTATGAGAAGCATTGTTATATTGCTGATGGACATAAACTGGGGCTAACCACATTATAATTTGTCCTTTGAAATATTAATTTAAAGCCAAACATTGTGGCTCAGTGGCTGAGCCAGGAAGGAAGGAAGGAAGGAAGGAAGGAAGGAAGGAAGGAAGGAAGGAAGGAAGGAAGGAAGGAAGGAAGGAAGGAAGGAAGTCATGGTTTGATTTCCAGTCAGGGCACATGTCCCGGTTGCAGGCTCAATCCCCAGTAGGGGGTGTGCCAGAGGCAGCCAATCAATGATTCTCTCTCATCATTGATATTTCTATCTCTCTCTCCCTTGCCCTTCTTCTCTGAAATCAATAAAAATATATTTTAAAAATCATCAATTCAAAATATTCTTTTCATAATGCATGTTTAATTTGCTGAGGACAAAACTGAATTTCTTAGTGATTCTCTGTAGACAATCTAATCATATATTTTAGAAAAAAATAATGTAAGAAATGTTATATTACCACCTCTAATGTATTTTCATGCCAGACAAGGAGAGAGAAAAAGCCTTACTTTGATTCAATGTCTTCTTTGATTCAAGAGCTTATTTGGCCTGTCTGGCTGTGGTGGCTTGCTATTGAAGATGTAGCGGGTTAAGTGCGTAAAAGCAGGATATGGTGAGTCAAGAGGTTTTTGCTTTGAAGATTTAATTTTCCCCTGCTGACTCATTCTTCAGCTCTCAATGCAAACTGCCCCCTTTTATAAAAGGGCATTTGCCGTAAGAATGCTTTGGAGTGATGTTGTCACTACTCAAAACTCGTGGTGAAGATTAATACTTAACAAAATTATTAAATGCGACAAGCCTTTTTCCAACCCGACTATTTGCCAGGTGCTACATGGTTTGTAAAGGTTTCCTCATTTGTCTTTCACAACAACCTGATGAACTGGGCATTGGTGCCCATTACTGTTGTTTGTACTACTAGATCCATTGGACAGATGGGAACATTGAGGTTCTGAAATGTTGAGTGTATTTCCTAAACTCACAGGCCCTTAAATACACAGTCAGTTTCAGTTCTAGGGCTATTGGGCTGAAGAGCCTGTGTTTCTCCCACCCTCACTGGGAGGCTATTCCGTATTTGTTGTCATTCTGTATCAGGCCAATTAGGACAGGAGCAGTATGTTGTCAGGATGTATTAAGCATAGAAGTTCACAACCCACAGGCAGAGCAACAACTTGCAGAAGGAAGGAAATGCTAGAAAATGAGTCAGGAGGATCTAGCTGTCCTAATGCCAGTCATCAAATTGCTGGGGAAGACGGACCTCCAGGCAATATGTTCCTGACAAATGGTTCTCCTCTGTTCTTTTGAGTCATCAAAATCCTATTAAATTTCTCACCAAGTTTCCTCTGTGCCTAGCATGCATGCTTTTTATGTATACTTAAAACAATAAAATGAAAGTGAATTTTGAAACATTAAGATGGATGTCCTTGGCTGGGTAGCTCAGTTGGCTAGAGGGTCATATCAATATGCCAAGGTTGGGTTCCATGCCCAGTCAGAGCATATGCAGGAATCAGCCAATGCATGCATAAATAAGTGGAATGACAAGTGAATCTCTCTTCTCTCTCTCTTCTCTCTCTCTCTCTCTCTCTCTCTCTCAAATAAATTTTGAAAAATTAGCTAGAAGACATCTCAGAATGAATGAGCAGAGCTCACCCTTAGAAATTATACCCTTTGCAACTTGCCGTAGTCTCTAAAATGCCATCATTTTACCCTTAATAAAGATCAATTGCTGATTATGTATTTAACTAGAGGCCCGGTACACAAAAATTTGTGCACTCGAGGGGATCCCTCAGCCAGGCTTGTATCCTCTCACAGTCTGGGAACCCTCAGGGGATGTCCACTTGCCAGTGGAGAGCAGGCCTAAGCTGTAGATGGACATCCTTAGCTCTGCTCAGAAGGTGGGAGAGGCTCCCACCACCACCGCTATACTGTCAGCCATCAGCCTGGCTTGTGGCTGAGCAGAGCTCCTCCTGTGGGAGTGCACTGACCACCAGGGGGCAGCTCCTGCATTGAGCAGCTGCCCCCTGGTGGTCAGTGTGTATAATAATGACCAATCATGCCGAGTGGTTCTGCTGTTAGGGTCAATTTGCATATTACCCTTTTATTATATAGGATAGAGGCCTGGTGCATGGGTGGGGCCAGCTGGTTTGCCGTGAAGGGTGTCCCAAATCAGGGTGGGGGTCCCGCTGGGGTTCCTGGCCAGCCTGGGTGAGGGGCTGAGGGCCGGTTTCAGACTGGCCACACCCCCTTCAGGGTAGGGGTCCCTGCTGGAATTCCTGCCCAGCAGTTGATAGCTGTTTGCAGGCTGGCCACATCCCCTTCAGGATGGGGGGTCCCCCCTGGGGTGCCTGCCCAGCCTGGGTGAGGGGCTGAGGGCTGTTTTCAGGCTGGCCAACCCCCATCAGGGACCCTCATCCTATGAGGGTGGGGCCATCCTGGGTGAGGGGCTGATGGCTGTTTGCAGGCTGGTCACTGCCCCCAGCCACCCAAGCTCCCAGCGAGGCTGGCTGGAAGAGGGATCTGGGGTTTATTTATCTTCTATAATTGAAACTTTGTTTGCTTGAGTGGAGGCCACAGCCTGCCTAGGCAGACAGCTTCCTCCATTGCTGAGGCAACGAAGCCTCCTGTTTGCTCTAGCTGTGTGGCTGCTGGCCTCCATCTTGGTTGGGTTAATTTGCATATAGTCACTCTGATTGGCTGGTGGGCGTGGCTTTGGATGTAGTGGCTTGGGATGGACATAATTAGCATATTACTCTTTTATTAGATTAGATACCTCAGCCATTAGAAAAAAAATCTCTTTAATTTTACTGTCTACAGTCACACATGGTTAGCTTCTTTAGAATTTTATATTGGCTTAGTTTAGAATGAGAAACTAAAGTGTACATATAAGCTAGTTATTTTAAAATATAAATATCATACTATGATCTTGAGGATTGTTAGAAATGGACAATGTACCCATATAAATGATAACTGTGACTTTTATTGGCTTCAGCTGAGCTATCCTTAGAGGTTTAAAAAATAAATACTTATTGTCATATTGCCCAGAAGAAAATGAAATGAGGAAATACTCACATTGCCCTAAACAAAACATATGGAATCTAAAAAAAATAAAATAAAATATGAAGCCATGCTACCCTAAAATATGTTTCGTGGCCATTTTTGTTTGTTTTAATCCAAAACTTAAGTTGGGCTATTGGGGAAAAATAGGTTGAGAAAGACAAGAGGGAACATTGTATGTTTTATTTAAGGGCATAAAGTAGAGCTAGTTTGAGTATCCAAGTCCTTTAATGATTGGATTTTTTACTAATATTGGGATTTTGAATGTATCAGAAGAATGTGTCTTATCAGCATTATCTCTCCCCTATCCTACCTCTATTGGAAGCCCCGACATACTTCCCCAGAATAAGACGTTTTACGCTGAAGATCCTCTGACATTTGCAATAGTTCTGTGGCCACAGCAGGAGTCTCTGCTGGAAAGAATTTGTATGTGTCACTAGGCTTGTCTAGTGCAAGGATTTAGGCTAAGAAAAGTGTACACATCTCATCAAATAATTGATGGCTTACAGCAATTTGCTTGTAATCTCTAGGACAGGGGTGGGGAACATCAGGCCCTTGGGCAGTACTGCAAAATCATTTGGTCTAGCCCTGCCCAGGCATGAGGGGTGAGTTAATTAAATATTTGACCAAATACATCAAGCTAATTTTTAAGTTGATAATTTTGTATAGCTCGTGAATGATGTGATAAACATCTAAATGGCCCTTGGCAGAAGAAAGGTTCCCCAGCCCTACTTTAGGATCATAAAAGTTTGGAGCAGATATTTTTTTCAGAGTAAGAGAATAGCAGAGAGAAAGAGGGGATGCATATGTTTTAAAGGGTACTGAGGACGCATACTTGAAAAAGTGGACATGTGGGCAGGAAAGCAAATGGAGGTGCACAGTTACCGTTACCTGGAAACAAGAATGGGGCTATTGGTGTTGAAATCAAGGCAAGAAGGCATCTCTTGCCAATCTAGACAAGAGAGAGTCGATGTTCGAAGCCATCACTGGAAGCCATACTTATCTAGAAAAAGGGTCTTAAGTGAAGGTAGCTATGAAGAAAAGTGACAGAGCTTGTGCTCAGCCAGTGGAAATTACTAGTATTCTTTCCACTGATGCTTCTCATAACTGTCTGCTGGCATGGCTGCTGGCCGGTGTGGATCCATTTACTGTTTGTGGAAATAAGTGAAAAACACATTGAAGTCTCAAAGAAAACGAACTGGTAGTATTTGCTCCTAAGGATTTGGTTGAAATGGTCCATGAGGATGGTCATGGACTAGTTATCTTTCATTCAGAAACAGGACAGGCTTTGCTTTCATGTGTGCAGAAATAGGTACGACATGTTTTTCTATCCCCGTTGCATAGATGAGTAAACTGAGGCAGGCAAAAGCATGGAGCTATGACTCTAGGAGGAAAAGTAGAAGGAAAGTCCCTGGCACTGTGCCATGTAAATATTCAAGGAAAATGTACAAACCTTCCCTGGATCGAGGCCTGAGACCCACAGGGCTCAGAACAACAAAAGCTTCCTGAGAGCTGAAGTATGGGGCACAGGAAGGGGCAGTTTTCTTCCCAGTCTGAGCACAATTGGGGTTTTAGAAAAACCCAGCTTTGTTTTAGAAGTCAAACCAAGAGTGATGTGTATTCTGTCTTGCTCAATATTTATGTTTCTATAAATTACACTAAAGGAAAACATTTTTCTTTTAAAAGCTCTTGGAATTGTGTGTGTATTAAAATTACATTTTCCTATTTGGATGTGCTTACCTAGTACCACCTGGTGGCAGCTAAAAATATTTCAGGAAAGGAGAAGACAACATTCCCAATTTCTCAGATTCAAACTGCAGTCTCAGGAGGAAGAGGCTAAGCACTGAAAATATTATTGGATGGGACCACATGTGTGAGGTGGTTTGAGCTCAGCAAGGAGCTGGCACTGCAAGCTCTTGTCATGTTGCCAATGTGAAGAATGACCCCACTTTTGTTAGGAATGCATTTTCAGGTGAATTTTCTTTAGCCATAATTGATAGTAGTTTATTTCTTCATTCTCTTCCTCCCTGATCCAAAATATAGATGCATAACACAGTTGATCTACTTGGCATTCCTACCACTAGCCATGACAACAGAGAACAAACCTAAGAGGAGCATACAAAAGTGTCAAACTTATCACCTTGGCCTCGTTAATATCAGGTTACAGCTAATTGTGCTAACAACACTTTCAGTCTCCCCCCCTCCCCCCATCATTATGTAATGATGACTTTCTTTTTATCACTGGCTTAAATTGCTCTTTTAGATCTAATCTCTTGAAATTTCTTATCTTCCTCTAGGCACTCCCCTGTAAAATATTTATTCAACCAATATTAAGTATCTACAATTGCCAAATGCAATGCTAGGTACTAGGGGTTTAACATTGAAATAGAGCAGCCGTTCTCAACCTGTGGGTCACGACCCCTTTGACGATTGAACGACCCTTTCACAGGGGTCACCTAAGACCATCCTGCATATCAGATATTTACATTATGATTCATAACCGTAGCAACATGACAGTTATGAAGTAGCAACTTGGTTGGGTCACAACATGAGGAACTGTATTTAAAGGGCCAGAAAATTGAGAACCACTGAACTAGAGGGTTCAATTCATATTCTTGTAGTGTTAATGGAAGAAACTACTACTACTACTACTACTACTACTACTACTATTACTACTACTAGTGCTACTCATGCCAGGCTTTGTTCTAAGTGATTTATTTTGATTGATTCCTTTAATTTTCCCAACAACCCTATTAGGTAGATACTATTTTCATCCCAATTTTATTAATGAAGAAACCAAGCACAGTTGAGCAAGTAACTCACCCATGCTCACCAAATCAATCAGGGGTAGAGGTGAGATTCAAAGCCAAACTGACTCCAGAATCTGTTCTTAACCAGTGCTTCCTACTGCCTTTCAATGTACAAGAAACTAAACAATAGACCAGAACATTAATAAACAGATTTACAGTAATTTACAAGAACAAATAATCACTGTACAATTTATAATAATTTGTAAAATAACTTACATTAGCAAATGAGCCATTAGGAAAATCAAATATAATAATGGGGATACAGTCCTGGTCTGAGAAGAGAAAAATGAGGAGTAGAGAGGTGGCTTCTCCATTCAGGCTGGACAGAGACACGAGAGCTGGGATCTGAGTAATGAGGGAGAATCTATTCTGTAAAGATCAATGAGGAAGAGGCTCCCTGGCAGAAGGAACAGCAAGTGCAAGGGTAAGAGGGGCGTGCAGGGAGGTTCAGGGAGCAGAAAGAAGGCTCCAGCCCTTGGAGTGTTGTGAGCAAGGATGTGCAGGAGATGAAGTGGGAAAGAGAACAAGGGCCTGATCCTGCAGAGCCTTCAATGTGAAGGTGAAGAGTAAGAAAACATGTGGTCTGACACTGCCATTCCCTCCGAAGAGACCCATTCTAATTTCCATGAGAAATTACTGGATGGCTTTAAGCAAGGAAATAGGATCCCTCCCATCATGCTGATTGCTTCTGCTGAAATGTTTTTCCCCTATTCGTAGCTTCTTTAGTACTTCTCACGGTATCTCACTAGGTACACAGGCAACCTACATCTAATATCCAGAATGCCCATGGCTGGCTCTCTCATTGGAAGGCCGAAACCCTTCTTTCCCTTGACTTTTCTTTTCCAGACATTCGTTTTTTTCTAATTGGCCTCAATGTCCATTTACAGCATCCATATCAGAGAAGGTACAGCCGTAAATATATCTCCTCTGATTAAGGGCTGCACTAGAGGCATTTCAAAAGTGCCGAAAGCAAACGAAATCATGTTTTATCACTAGAAACTGGGACGGGTTGGCATTTAGTAGAGCAAATGTTTGACCTAAGGGCACCATTGTAGCAGTGTTAGTCATGATTGGATTCTATGTTTGTTTTATTCGGTTTCAAGACGGTACTATCTGATGAATAATATTTCCACAGTGAATGTGAAAGGGCCAAAGGAAAGAATTACAGTATCTGTAGTAATGGCACAGGGAGAACAGAAGAAAAGCTGCCTAGTGATCAGAAAGGAGGCAGGGAGCATGCCTTTTCAAATACATGGAGTCTGCGAACTTGGTTTCCACAGGTATCTACCATATGTGCTTAACTGAACTTCACCTAGTAGATTGAAAATTTTCTAAACATCAAAGTTTGATTGTTTTTTTTATTACACAACATCAGTCATAATACTTTGTAATTTATAAGGTATATATTAATTTGAATGGATGGATGGATGTTTGGATGGATAGATGTTTGGACGGATAGGTGCATGAATTAAAATGGGTGAATGAAAAGGAAAAAAAGGAAATTCAAAGGTCTTGAGAGTCAGAGTGCAATCTAGGTAATGCTCCCTCCTATGAAGAAACCTTGGTGTTGGTCGAGCTAGATAATATAACATGAGATCAGGAACTAAAATATCATTGATAATCAGCCTTAAGAGAAGGTTAAGCTTTCATGTCTAGAGAACAGCTGATTTCTAGCTCTCTTGTTTCCAAGGGTGGATCTAGATAAGTCAAGGACATTTAATGAAATGATATTAATTGAGGAGAAAACTTGTCATCCTATCGTGACCCCTCCCAGACTGGGTATAGATCTCAGTTTAGATGTCCTTATATCACTTCCCTCAGAAATATATTCCTGACTCCCAAGACAAGTTAAGGGCCCATCCCAGGTGCCTCTACTATGCAAAAATAAATGTCATATTGTTTCAAGCTATACCCTCAGTGTTTAAAAGCTACTATATATTAAAACTAGAGGCCCAGTGCACAAAAATTTGTGCACTCAGGAGGTCCCTCAACCCGGCCTGTGTCCTCTCACAATCTGGGATCCCTCAGGAGATGTCCACCTGCTGGTTTAGGCCTACTCCCCAGAGGATTGGGCCTAAGCTGGCAGTCAGACATCCCTTTGGCAGCCTGGGGGCCCTCAAGGCATGTCCACTTGCTAGCAGGGAGCAGGCCTAAGCTGTAGTCAGACATCCTTAGCGCTGCTGAGGAGGCAGAAGAGGCTCCCACTACTACCACTGTACTGGCAGCCATCAGCCTGGCTTGTGGCTAAGCAGAGCTCCCTCTGTGGGAGTGCACTGACCACCAGGGGCAGCTCCTGCATTGAGCATCTGCCCCCTGGTGGTCAGTGTGTGTCATAGTGACCAGTCAATCCCAGTGGCTCTGCTGTTAGGGTCAATTTGCACATTACCTTTTTATTATAAAGATAGAGGCCTGGTGCATGGGTGGGGGCTGGCTGGTTTGCCCTGAAGGGTGTCCCGGATCAGAGTGGGTGTCCCACTGGGGTTCCTGGCCAGACTGGGTGAGTGGCTGATGGTTGTTTTCAGGCTGGCCATATCTCCTTCAGGGAGGGGGGTCCTTCTGGGATGCCTGGCCAGCCTCGGTGAGTGGCCAATAGCTATTTGAAGGCTGGCCACAGACCCTTTAAGGTGGATGTACCCCCCTGGGGTACCTGGTTAGCCTGCATGAGTGGCTAAGGGCTGTTTGCAGGCTTTCCACATCCCCTTCAGGGAGGGGGGTCCCTGCTGGGGTGCCTGGCCATCCTGGATGAGTGGATGATGGCTGTTTTCAGGCTGGCCACAGCCCCTTCAGGAAGGGGGGTCCTGCTGGGGTACCTGGCCAGCCTGGGTGAGTGGCTTATGGCTGTTTGCAGGCTGGCCACAGCCCCTTCAAGGTGGGTGTCCCCCCCTGGGGTGCCTGGCCAGACTGAGTGAGGGGCTGATGGCTGTTTGCAGGATGGCCAAGGCCCCCAGGCTGGCTGGAAGCAGGTATCTGGGATTTATTTATCTTCTATAATTGAAACTTTGTTGCTTTAACTGGAGCCCAGGTTGGGTTGCCCCTGACAACCCTGGCTCCCAGCACTTCTTTGAGCCCAAACCAGCTGGAGGCAGGTATCTGGGGTTTCTTTATTTTCTATAATTGAAACTTTGTTGCCTTGAGGGAAGCCATAGCTGGACAAGGCAGGCAGGAACCTTAACACATTTTTTGCGGGAAATGAGTAAAATCGGATCCACCAGGGAGACTGTCAATGGACATGAGGAAACATACATTGGAACCTCTAGTTGGAACCGGTAAAAATAAAAATGTTTTACATCATTGTCATGTGTGTGCCGCTCATAAACTATGCAGTGAAATGCGGTACATGTGCAAGTTTTGTAATGTACCCCTGCACAAAGGAAAGTGTTTCGAATGCTACCACACAGTGGCGGGAAAATGCCCGCTTACAAAGTGTTAACTTTCTCCATTGCTGGGGCAAGCTTCCTGCTTGTTCCAGCTCCGTGGCTGCCGGCTGACATCTTGGCTGAGTTAATTTGCATATAATCACTCTGATTGGCTGGTGGGCATGGCTTAAGTGTAGCGGAGTGACACCAATTTGCATATTACTCTTTTATTAGATTAGATTAGCAAGAATGTAGCCTCTTAATGGGAGAAGTCACCCTCTCCCTGATTTTCAAACTTAAGACTGATCCTTCTCTTCCAGTATAAGCCTAAAAATCTATCCTTATCCTTGTAATCAGGAGATTGGAATGAGCTAATAAGATGATAGATAGATAGATAGATAGATAGATAGATAGAATCTGAACTTTTAATAGGCAATATATGTGAACATATAATATAGTCATTCTTTTATATATTCGCTTAGAAGCATTCAGAGCGGGAAGGGTATGGGGTAGGGGCACTTGAAGGAGAAAAGCTATTACATCTTGCCAGCATTGCTCTTTGACTCTTGAATCTACATAATAAAAATAAGTAAACATTTTTATTTGAATATATCTATAAAAATAAGTCTATGATATGTGCTCCAAAATGATTAATTTATATTAATATGATATATATATGTGATTTTGTTTTGTTATGTTCTCTTCCCAATACACTTCATTTATTTTTTTCCTTAGCTATTCATCTACTTAACACACAGTCTATAGCATTTACCTCCAGTTCTTCCCAATTCATTTCACCTTCAACCATGTGTACTTTTTGTTTTATTAGGTTTTTATTTATTTTACAAAATTTTCACTAATAAATATCTTACTTTTTTATTATAAAAATTATCTTTTAATATTTCTAAAGTAGAACTCTAAATGTGTAGGTCTTTATACAGTTTATTATAAATCAATCTATTTTTTTCTCATTTATACACAATGTAAATGAAAAATTACTGTTGGAATTCTAGTCATAAACTTTGGAACCAGAAGTCTGATTCATGTAATTAATCTGGAACTACTTCAGCAGCATTTTAAGTGTTTGTTTATGGATTTTGGAAGGATGTAGATGTCAGATTTATAAGAATTTGAGTAATTGTGTTTTTAGGTACTTATTTTTAAATGGTGTCATCATAAACATTTTAGTGTATTTTGTGGGCTTGGTGTCTGAGTGATTAGATTTAGTGGAAAGAGTACTTGGTTTCTTAACAGCCTGTTATAAGCCCTTGATGGGAAAAAAATATTTATTACCTGAACAGTTTCCTCAGCATCCACCATTATTGTAACTTCGGTGACCTGCTCTGTACACTATATTGAAGGCTGAGTGAGCAGAAAGTTAGAAGCTTCACCAGAAGAACAGAGAGTAAAGAATGGAGCAATGTCTGGTGGAAGGTCAATGGAATTGCTGTAGCCTAGCCTGAGAAGTGAGTCTTTTAAAGAATATGGCATGTACTTCCTTGAAGTTAGGAAGAAGAAAGCATGGTAGAAAATACAGATGTTTGATGTTGAAAGAGGGAATGCTAGAGGAGTTCTCCTCTGATAATTCCTCTTCTGACTTTCACAGGATATAAGTTCACCTGATGAAAAGGAAGTTGAGAATGCAGTTGACTTGAGGAGGTCAAGTTTTGGAATAATCCTTTTTTTTTTTTTTTCAGAGGAAGTAAGCAAAGTGGCATAAATACCAACTTACACTTTTTGACTCCCAATCATATGCTAGGAATGAGTCTCAGGATACTAGTTGTATTATTTCGTGTAATTTTTTTGCCAACTCTGAAAAAAAAGAATGCAAATGAGAAATTTAAGCTCATAGAACTTGATTAAGTACTACAGGCACATGGTTACTATACCTGAGGATCATTCTAGACCTGTGCATTCACTACTGTCATGTTAAGGTTATTAACAACAATGCAACTGACATCAAGTACCACCTGGAATCACCATGCTCAAATCTGGAAAACACTGTTCTGGACAAGAAACAATAAAATCTTCATCTTTACTAATATTTATGATTTTGAACTAGAGAAAGAAGTGAAAAAAAAATTTCCACTGACTGTCAAGCATATTTCCTAACTTACAATTGTATATACAGTCAAAAGTAAGCCTTGAAAATGCCTTGTGGCCTTTGCAGCCCCCAGACAAACACTTTCATTAAGAGGTAGGACCTTATTTCTAAAGTAGATAATTAGAATATGTTGTCACAAAGATAGAAATCATAGTGTCTTATGCTAAGTAAGTCCAGAGGGTTTTGTAGCTGAAGTAGGTTGAGGCTTTAATAGTGAAAAGATGTTTCTGATAAACCTGCCTGAGGGCATACGAAGAGATAGGTCTTGTTCAAGCTGAGGTTAACAGTTAAATGCTGAATTTAATTTCAAGAAGTATAATAGCTTGGGAAATGTGGAGGAATTCTTGGGAAATGTGGAGAAATTATTGGAAACTTCGTTTACATTTTATTTTTAGATGTGCTATAATTTTAATGTGTGAAGTACTTTTTAAATATTCATTATTTAATAGACATGGTTTAACCTCTAATATGTACAGATGCATGCAAGGTAGAGGATCAGGTAGGAAAAATATAAAGATAAACATAAACTTTTCTACCCGTGGGATCTGTTCCCCATAATGTACAGTCTGATAAGACATCACGCACCTAGTTTATGCTTAAAACATTCTTCTTGAACTAGAACTCCAAAGAACCCAAACATCCATCCTACTTTTTAAAATTTAGAATTCAGCCCTGGCTGGTTTGGCTCAGTGGATGGAGCAGCGGCCTGAGGACTCAAGGGTCCCAGGTTTGATTCTGGTCAAGGGCATGTACCTGGGTTGCGGGCACATCCCCAGTAGGAGGTGTGCAAGAGGCAGCTGATTGATATTTCTCTCTCATCGGTGTTTCTAACTCTCTATCACTCTCCCTTCCTCTCTGTAAAAAAAAAAATAAAATATATATTTTTTAAAAATTTAGAATTCAGAGAGTGCTGGAGAATACAATTCCAATTACTTTAGTTGTACTCTATACTGAAACAGTGTCTGCATACAGTAGGTACTCAATGACTTCCATAAATAAGCCCTTCGCACCAGTCATGCTGGCCCATCCAGGGATCTGAAATTCTCACACTGAAGTAAATTTCGTTGTGGATTTGGAAGTTACCTTCGATTAGACCCTGTTGAAACGTAAATATGTGTTATTTGAGACGTATCTCCTCACTGGATGCCTGTTTTTCAACCACATTATTAGATTAATAGATGAGATAACTGAAGTTGTGAAAAAAAGACCCTAAGGGAAGGAGAGAAATGTTGGATTCACTTTGATATAGTAGGAGGGCCTTGAGGTTTGAAAAGAACCTTAAAATATTAGAACTAGAAAGCCCATTAAAATGTTACAATGCAGTAGGATTTTTTTTTCCAGCTGTGGTAGTACCTACCTCTTTCAACTAAGTTGAGAACAGGACCCAAATTTACTTCAGTTATTTAACTGTAGATGATTTAGCAGCCCCCACTTAGACTTCTCTTGGTCCCCTTGCCCATGGAAGCTTGTGCGGAATCACCAGACCCAACTGTGAAACCAGGAATCTACTCCAGCTTCCTCACCTTTCAGAAGAGCAAGTCAAGGCCATGTGAGTTAGATTACCTTTGCAGGACAATGACCTTGATAGGGTAAGAATTTAGGCTATTCTTTTGGTCTTAAACCCATTCAAGTCCACAGGAAAGAAACAAGTGATCCCAGGTTTTTGCCTACTTGTCTTGTTTACTTTGGGCCAATGTGTGTGTTTTTTTGTTTGTTTTTTAAATTTTTCTCTTTTTAAATTTTATTTTATTATTTAAAGTATTACAAAGAGTGTTAAAATAAGTCTCTTTTTTTTTCCCTTGAGCCAATGTTAAAGAAAAATCTCACTGGACAAGTCAGACAGTCAAGAAAAGCTTTATTCAAGACTATTGCAAAAAGGGATCTCTATTGCAATAGAGAGAATATATACTCAACACCTCTGTAAAAAAAAAAAAGTAGGAGGATTTTTAAGTGTTGGGGTGAACTAATAGAAAAGTACTAGAGGGTCTTACGGGGCTGGTTGGTCAATGTTATGAACCCATCTGTGTTTTCGAATTGATGCTTATCCAAGGTAGTCTCCTCCGCTCCCACAGAAACTTGAAATAGGGATCCTGTCTTTGTTGATGATACAATATCAAGGCGGGGGGGGGGGGGTGTGTAATCAGATCCTTGAGAAAGACATTCTTGGTTTTAGAAGATTTACGTCAGGGAAAGAATTTATAACTTCATTTTCTAACATAAATGTTCTAAGAAAAGGGAAGTCAGGTGCCTACCATCAATAAGGAACTTGTCTGAAGCTCAGTGAAGGTGAGGGGATGTTCAGTGCCTCCTTTGCAAAGAGCAGGTAACAAAACCGTTATCTTAAGAAAGCTTTTGAAAATTACATGGGTTAATATTACAATGCATTTTTTATGTAAAGAACTTTATATCATAGCAATATCAAATACAGAGAGCCTATTAGAGCTCATCAGATGAAACCAGCTTTGGTAAAAAGAGTAAGTGAAATAAAGGGTAAAACTAACAATCCTTGAAGTTTTACAACTCCCTAATAAATGTCAAGTACTTACATTATTACTAATCTCTTACAAATTGTCCTACTTTTGTAAGGAAACAAACTCTCAGAAAGGTTAAGTCTTTTTTGGTTCCAGGTCACACACCAGCAGGGGTAGAGCTGTGATTCAGACATAGGACTAACCTCTAAATCATTTTCCCCCCTAAAATGCCAAGCTTTTTATCGGAAAGTGTATACTGCCCAAGTCCAAAATAGACACACCTTTATAGTTACCTATCCAGGAAGCTGAGAGGTCAACTTCTTTTGTTTTATTCCCAAGGTGGTATTTTTTTGTTGTTTTTGTTTTTGTGTGGTTTTTTTCTTTTTCTTTTTCTTTTTTGTGGATGTTGAAATGAGTGGCAAAAATTGAGTGGACCCATTGACTGGACAATAAAGCCATTCAACTGCCAACTAAGAGTTATAAGGGTGCAATTTGACATTTTCTAGAACAGGCTGTGTGAGCACTTAAGGACATCTGTGCCCCATTAGGTGGCAGGCAGGTGACCTTTTATTCCTTGCCTTCTATACTTGGTGTGAGCAGGAAAGGAGTGGAGTGTGCAGAGACAAGAAAAGCTCTCTGTTATAAGCAAGAGCACTTAACCTCCTTGGAAACAGCGGGGTAAGGAGTATTTTATGAGGAGTCACCTACAAAATAAAAGCTTTGTGTGTGTGTGTGTGTAGACTGCAGCATGTGACTTCCTCTCTCCCGCTGCTTATCAATTCAAGGGAAGCCCATTCAACAATTCTGCTGGAGATGTGATTTAGGAGGCGAAATCACCTAGCTGAGGTCAGCAGCTCTCTGCAGAGGACTGGGCTGACTGTCACAGCCTCGGAGGTTAAGCTGCTTTCACTAGGAGGCTCTGACTTTGGACAAAGCAATTTTTTTTTCTCTGAGCCTCAGTTTCCTACTCAATATAAAGATGCAAACTAAATCTTTCCTAAAATGTGTTTCTTACAGTCTTGTAAGTGGGATTTTAGGGAGCTGTCTACATGATGTTTCTTCCCAGGGCACTTTGGCAATTACCACAGCCAGAAGAGAGCCTTCCTTTCCTGAACTCCATCCCACTGACTGTTTGAACCTCTCAGATACACTGCCCTCTTCTTTGTTTGTGTGAGAGGCAGCCCGACATGGTAGAAAACAGGCAGATCTATGCCTATATGCTCAGTCTGCTGCTTCCCACTTATGTGATATGGAATTGGTGCTCTACCCTCCGAGCCTCAGTTTCTTTTTTTTTTTTTTTTTATTTCATTGCTTAAAGTATTACAACAAGTGATAGATAAGTATTACAACAGATGATAGATAGATCTCCATTTTTTCCCCTTGCCCTTCCCCCCCTCCTTCCTAACCCCCAGTTTCCTGTGTCCACTGATTATGCTCCTATGCATGCATGCAAGTCTTTCAGTTGATCTCCCAACTCCCCCCCAACCATCCCCAGCCTTCCAGCTGTAGGATGATAGTCTGTTCAAGGCTGCTCTGTCTCTGTATTTGTTTATGTTTATCATTTTGTAATGGTCTTTATTATCCATAAATAAGTGAGGT
>PVJC01018467.1:0-31307 GCA_004026665.1 Murina feae | reverse complement strand
GGCAGGTATCTGAGGTTTGTTTATCTTCTGTAATTGAAACTTTGTAGCTTTGAGTAGAGCTCAGGGCACACAGGGCCCTGGCTTCCTCCATTGCCCGGGGCAACTCCAGCTCTGTGGCCATCGTTGTCATAGTTGAGTTAATTTGCATGCCTGCTCCTGATTGGCTGGTGGGCGTGGCTTGTGGGTATAACAGAGTGGAAGTCAATTTGCATATTACTATTTTATTAGATTAGATATAGCTTTTCTTCTGTTTATAAATAAATCTGTTGGGATTTTGGATCAATTATATGGGAACATTAAAATAGAAATATTGCATGAAGTATAAGATCATTTTGGTATTCTACAGTCTCTAGATTAAAGTTGGGTATATTCCATTTTCAACAAAACCATTCAGTTAATTTTGTCTGAACTCAATGTAATTATGCTTTTCGTTTTCTAGGTTTGTAATTATGGATGGATTATGAGATTAGTGAGAATTGAAGTAAACCATTGTTTTCCTTATTTTTTATAGCAGTCTACCTTGCTTTTTTGTCCTTCATTTTCTTTGCTCCAATATCCTTTTCATAGGATAGAAAGCAGATGCTACTCTGTTTCCCGTTTTGTCTGAAATAATGTGTTAGTACTAAAAGTTGTCCTTATATACCTATTTCCTCTAAAACAACTAATTCTTTACCTGCATTTTAAAGTATTTTAAGTTTATATAAGTTTATATTGTCCAAGGAATTTCATATTTTGGGCCCATTTTAGTGGAAAATCTTTTTTGAAACTGTGACAATGGAGATGTTTGGTTTTAGGTTGGTGAGTTGGTTTAGGATGGTGTATATATTGTGGTATCTTAAAGAAAAGAAATACCAACAATTGGAAATTTGGAATAGGCATGTAATAACTAAATGAAACTTGTTTTGTGTTTCTATTAAGTGTATCTAGTGAAAGTGAGGCTGAAAATCTTGATGCACAACCCCAGTCTACTGTCCGTCCAGAAGAGATCCCTCCTATACCTGAAAATAGATTTCTAATGAGAAAAAGTCCTCCTAAAGCTGATGAGAAAGAAAGGAAAAACAGAGAAAGAGACAGAGAGAGAGAGTGGTATGTACATGTGTATATCTTGTGGTGTTTTACAATCTTTAACGTAATCTCTCTTAAAAAAAAAAGTGTGTACTTGTTTTAGATGAGATTTAATTGGTGACTTTGTCACAAGATTGAAATCTTTCTTTATAGGGTAATGTTCACAAAGCTCCTTTTTGCTACTAACCACACAGCTAAAAGGATAAATTAACAATGCAAACAGATTTTGAGTAAAAGTTAATTTTTAAGGAAAATAAGCACTGTAAATGCTAAAAAGATGTTAAATAGAATTCTGAATCAATTCCATTTAAAAATGAGATATGTTTTACTGTGTTATTTGGATACATTAAACTTTTTTCCTTTAAAATAAACTTCATTGAGGACAAATTTACATAAAATAACATGCACCCATTTGAAGTGTCAGTTCAGTTATTTTGTATACATTAAACTTTTAAGTAAAAACCATTTTCAATTTCTCTGATAGGGAAAAATGCTGTTTTCCTTGCATGATTTACGATATTTTGGTAATGAAAATTGATAGCATTTTCAAATACTTGCAGACATTTTCTACATAAAATATTGAAGTCTTATATATATGAACAAAGAGAAATGTTATAAAAGTAATACAATTCTGAGCAATCCCCCACTACTTGCATAATACAGTAAAAATAAAATTAAGTCTTTGTTATTTTAATATAAAATGATTAGATTTTTATTTTTTCTCAGGTATTAATATGTTTCTAAGGAAGTAAATATTGAAGAGAAAATGTTTGGACTACTTTAGAATGACCTTTTCAAATATAACATACATGGATATTGTTAATGCTAATCAGTATTAACCCTACCAGACCTGAGGCCCTGAGCCTAACTTGTCCCTTAAATCACACAAAGTCAATTCAAACACATGGGGGCAGACATTTGCAATGGCTAACTATGAGGTTTGACCACAGTTGGTTGGTTATTTTTAGTTTGTGGCGCATTTTTTTCACGTAGTAGGCAAAATACCTAGGCAAAATGGTATAGCGGCAGATTTGGAAATTACCAAAAAATCGGTACAGCTGTCTGGTAGGATTAAATCATTATTTGAAAATAGTTTTTCTTTTTGGTATAAACCATGGTATAAACATCTTGCTAATTCAGACTAGATTGTTTCTGCTTAATTCACAATAATTATACCTCACTGTAGTTTTGTTATCAATTAACAACTACTCATCCTATATAATAAAAGGCTATTATGCAAATCGACAAAATGACGGAAGGACCGGTCGCTATGATGTGCACTGACCACCAAGGGGCAGATGCTCAACACAGGAGCTACCCCCTAATGGTCAGTGCACTTCCACAGGGGGAGCGTCACTCAACCAGAAGCCGGGCTCACAGCTGGTTGAACACAGCAGCAGTGGCAGGAGCCTTTCCCGCCTTGCAGCAGCTCTAAGGCTATCCAACTATCCCAGAGGGGAGCCGGCCTAAGCCATCAGTTGGACATTCCCCAAGGGCTCCCAGACTATGAGAGGGCACAGGCTGGGCTGAGGGGACACACACACACACGCACACACACACATGCACACACACACAGCCAAGCGCACACATTTCATGCACTGGGCCCCTAGTAAGATAATAAGGTACTTCAGAATAAGGAAGTTTAAAAACTATTTTCTCAACAGCATATAGCCTATACTGAACTCTTCTGGTGATTTTCCTTAGCACTGTCAGGCTAACTTCGTCTTAGTAATGATTATATAACAATGTTTCTCAACAGGATACAATTGGAATTTGGGGGCAAAATAGTTCTTCATCCTCAAGCATTACAAGGTTTTAGCATTCCTCACTTCTGGACACGTAGTACCATTAGCACCCTCTTTAGACATTGACTGTTGAAAAAATGCTTCCAGACTTTTCCAGATACCTGCTAGGCATTAATAACATTCCTGGTTGAAAACCACTGATTATATATGATTTAAAACTTTTTATTTTAGATCAGCAAAGGTATATTTCCCAGATTTATTTTTATAAAATAATGTTTTAATTTTCTCTTTGCTTCCTTCTAGTAACCCACTTAATTCCCAGCCTGCTTCATACCAGAGGCGACTTTTAGTTACTAGGTCTGGCAGGAAAATTAAAGGAAGAGGACCGAGGGTAGGTGATTCATAAATCTATTTTTATTTATTTCAGAGGGGATGGGGGAGAGAGAGATAGAAACATCAATAATGTGAGAGAATCATTGATTGGCTGCCTGCTGCATACCCGCTACTGGGCATTGAACCCAGAACCCTTCAGTCCACAGGCCAACTGAGCCAAACCAGCTTGGCCTTCCCATAAATCTTAATAGTATTGCATTTATCTTAAAATAATTTGAGTGTTTCTTAAATAGTTTTATATGTAAGTAACTAAAATTCATAGTAGGTGTGGATATTGAATTATGTTCTCTTTTCATAGTAACTTATTTGTGTTAGTACTTCCAAGCTTAAAATCCATGGGATGTTAATGGATTTTTACAAATACATGGTGTAAAATGAGATGAAGGTCTTTGTTGACCACTACATCTCTACTCTTGTTAAAAATTAATGCTATACTTATATTTCATCCTTTTTTAAATATATTTTTTATTGTTGATAGTATTACAAATATCTCCCCTTACTCCCCCTTTACCTCTTTTCTCCCTCCCCCTTTGTCTTTACTAGATTATCCCTATCAGATTTAAATATCTACTGTGTTTTCAGCATTTTAGAAACTTGGGTATATTTAGTATGTTATTTATTTACTTCCTACTCATTCCTCATTCATTTTAGTTTATCTTCTACCATTCTGCTGAAAACAGCTCTTGCCATGTGGTCAGCTTACTATCACAAAATCCAGTGGATCCTTTCAGACTTTGTCTTACTTAATATCCCTACTTGTAATACTTTTTGCTTTACTCTCATCATATTTTCTTCTATCTCTGGCTATTCAATCTTGCATTTCCGGTGCCATTTCATACCCTTCGACCCCACTTTTAAGTATTGTCCTACAACAGGGTTCCAACTCTTCTCATTTTGCATATGCTCCTTGAATAATCTCATCACTCCCATAGCTTCAGTGGCTCCCTATATGCTAATAAATGTCAAATTTTCATCTGTTCTTCTCTTACCAAAGGCTTATTTGACAGCCATTTAGTTGCTTAATGGGCATCTCAATCTCAGTATATACAATAAGCACTTTCTCTTCAGACCTAATCTTCCTTTAGATTCCTGGTCTCGTGACAAACACTACCACGTGTACAGTTACTTAAATTTCAAGCCCAAGAATCATTTTATTTTCCCCCTTTCTTTGCTGCCATATATATCTTATCAACAAGTCCTCTCAGTTTAAACTCCTAAATACTCTGAAATCTATCTGCTTCTCTTAAACTCCACTAATCTTAATTCAATTTATTGTATATATTTTCAGAACTGTGAATACCTTTCTAACTGTTCTCATGGCAGTTCTCAAACTTTTTTTTATTGAGGATTCAAAAGAGCTTTTGTTGATGTGGATTATATCTATTAATATTTACTCTTCTGGAAATTAAAACTGAGTAATATTTAAAACACAAGACTACAATATATAATTAGCTGTGAAAGCAAAGACATCAAAACATGCCATGTTGTCT
Source organism: Murina feae (assembly GCA_004026665.1). Classification (NCBI taxonomy): domain Eukaryota; kingdom Metazoa; phylum Chordata; class Mammalia; order Chiroptera; family Vespertilionidae; genus Murina; species Murina feae. The sequence goes on along the minus strand of PVJC01018467.1, from coordinate 26,614 downwards.
CTGAAAAACTCCATTGCATGTTAAAGAATGAAAGTGGAGAAGGCAAATAATGTGATATTATGAAAATAATTTTGACCTCACAAATCTCTAGGCCATAGTGAGTCTTGGGATTCCTAAACCACACTTTGAAAATCACTGATGTAATCTTTTCTCAAGAGTGATCATTTGAAAATGAAAATCTAATTATGTCACTCCTTTGTCATTGTCCTTATGATAAATCCAAAATAGTTACCATAGCCTACAAGACCTCACAAAAGCTAGTCCTTGCTTACTTCATCAGATTATCAAATGCTACTTTCCTTTGCAATTTTGTCTTTAGCCACATTGATCTGTCTTCTGATCATTTCTAAAACATGCTATTTCTTCCTATCTCAGGACCTTCAAACATGGTATATTTCTATGCCTAACATGCGCTTCCTCACCCATCTATCCTCATCCCCTTTTATCTCTTTTTTCCTCACCCTTGCCTAGGTAACTCCTCATACATATTCCGTAGTTTTTAGCTTTTACTTAACTTTTCCACACACTAGGTTAGATATCTTTGTTACATATTCCCTGAGCACCTTTACTTCTCCTTTTATATTGTGGCTGAAGATATGCTTCATATCTGTGATAATGTTTGTCTCTGTTCTCCTAACCTTGTAGAATGCAAGTTCTAAGAGAGCAAATCAGGTGTGCCTTGACTCACTAATGTTTCCTCAGTTATGTGGTAGAGTTGTTGGCCATCCTAAGAGTTGAAAAAATACTGGTTGAATATCTGTACATTTACTTGTTTTCTTTTGTTTTTTAATAATATGGGACTTTTTGCTTTGAAACATCAAGATCACATACTTCCATCCTGACCGGTTTGGCTCAATGGATAGAGCGTCAGCCTGCGGACTCAAGAATCCCAGGTTTGATTCCGGTCAAGGGCATGTACCTTGGTTGAGGGCACATCCCCAGCGGGGAGTGTGCAGGAGGCAGCTGATCGAAGTTTCTCTCTCATCAATGTTTCTAACTCTCCCTCTCTCTTCCTATCTGTGAAAAATCAATAAAATATATTAAAAAAAAAAAAAAAAGATCACATACTTCCAAATTGGGACTTGGCAACTTGTGAGGGTTCTTGAACCTATTCTGCTTTATCATCATTTAACTAGATACTTCTCTAGAGAAGATGTGGATGGCTAGGGTTTCTGTGGTTAGTGCTTATTTGGAATTTCAGTATGTTTTAAAGTATTCCTCATTGATTTCCTATCTGAAAATTGGAGAAATTTTAATTATTTTAGAGGGCATAGAAATATCAGACACTTTATTTGAATCTAGAAATATATACACATCAGCTATGGTATAATGCTTTTATATTTTTATATGTTAATTTTCTCCTTTTTATTTTCTTAAGCGTTACCGAACTCCATCTAGATCCAGATCAAGGGATCGTTTCAGACGGAGTGAGACTCCTCCACATTGGAGGCAAGAGATGCAAAGAGCTCAAAGAATGAGAGTATCAAGTGGTGAAAGATGGATCAAAGGGGATAAGTAAGATTTAACTATATTATTTCAAATGTGAAAAAATAATTTTTATCTTTTTTTTTTTACTATAGTATATGCAGTTATTTGTAGCCGTTTCTGGATATCTTAAGGAAAATAGAATATCATTTTAGCTAATGACACCAGTTTTTTCTTAATAAAAAGGCTTTTTCCCCCTCTTATATTTTAGGAGTGAGTTAAATGAAGTAAAAGAAAATCAAAGAAGCCCAGTTAGAGTAAAAGAGAAGAAAATAACTGATCTTAGGCATGTATCTGAGAGTCCAAACAGAAAAAGTGAAAAAGAAAAGAAAATTAAAGACCATAAATCCAACAGCAAAGAGAGAGATGTCAGAAGAAATTCAGAGAAAGATGATAAGTATAATAAAAACAAGGTGAAGAAAAGGGCCAAATCTAAAAGTAGGAGTAAAAGCAAAGAGAATTCAAAGAGTAAGGAAAGGGATACAAAGCATAATAGACATGAAGAAAAGAGAATGAGGTCAAGGAGTAAAGAAAAGGATCATGAGAATACAAAAGAAAAAGAAAAGTCCGATTCTAAAGGAAAAGATCAGGAAAGGAGTAGAAGTAAAGAGAAGTCTAAACAGTTAGAATCAAAAAGTAATGAGCATGATCATAATAAAAGTAAGGAAAAGGATAGGCGTGCACAGTCTAGAAGTAGAGAACATGATACAACTAAAGGCAAACACGGTTACAATAGTCGAACAAGGGAACGAAGCAGAAGTAGAGACAGGAGCAGAAGAGTGCGATCCAGAAGCCATGACCGTGATCGTAGCAGAAGCAAGGAGCACCATAGATACAGAGAACAGGAGCACAGGAGAAGAGGACGGTCACGGAGCCGAGAGAGAAGAGCTACACCAGGACGATCGAGAAGTAAAGACAGAAGGAGAAGGAGAAGAGATTCAAGGAGCTCAGAGAGAGAAGAAAGTCAAAGCAGAAACAAAGAAAAATATAGAAACCAAGAAGGTAAGAGTTCACACAGAAAAGAAAATTCTGAGAGTGAGAGGAGAATGCACTCTAAAAACCGTGATCATAATAGTTCAAATGATAACAGGGATAAAAAGGCTGATAGAGATCAAAGTCCATTCGCAAAAATAAAACAAAGTAGTCAGGACAATGAATTAAAGTCCTCCACATTAAAACATAAGGATGATGAGAAGACCAGATCCTCAGTGGAAAAAGAAAACCAAAAATCAAAGGGTCAAGAAAATGACCATGCACATGATAAAAATAAAAAATTTGATCATGAATCAAGCCCTGGAACAGATGAAGACAAAAGTGGATGAGTGAGTTGTATAAACTTATTTCCATTCTGTCTCAAATTTTAAGTTTTAGAGACTTGCTGATGAATCTCCTTCATGTTGTTTCTCTCTTATTGTTTTGGGTTGTTTATGTTTGTCCTTCTTTTTTTTTTTTAAACATGGACTTTATTGAGTTGATCTTTTGATAATCTGCAAGCTGGATAATTTGTACTGCTAAAGTTTTAATAAACTTGAAATGAGAAAAATACTTTGGTGTAATACTGTGTGCTGTGTTTCACTATTGCATGTATACATTTTTGTGTTGCAACCATCAGCCAATAGCAAACATGCTATCCCTTAATTTGTGTGATCAGCCATTTGGAAATAAATATAACTGTTGGAATACATTGTTACAAAAGCTTGTGTTACCCATGATTAAAGTAACTTTAGAAGCCACTTGATAGAAGAGATCTTATAAAGATTGTCTGACTGGATTTATGATAGAGGCTTATAGCAATTTTTACACAGAAATAGGATCCTAATAACTTGAGATCTAAGGCATTACTTTTGATGTTATAATAATTTGTGCTTTAAAATAGATATTTAGTTCTTTATCTAGTACTTCAGAAGCTGTTCTTCATAGTTCCACTCATAGCTTTTTTCATGATAATATTTTTCATGTCTAGTTCTGTTTTACTTAACTGCCTCTAAAAATAGTTGAGTATTTTTTTCAGTTGATGTACTAATTAAGCTTGACTTGCTGTTATACAGCATCTGACAAGTGAACTTGGAAGATCAGACTGTGATTCTCAATCTATGTTGCTTTCATTTGCTTTTAGAGAACTTCGTTTTATTATCTACTTTTCTCACTAATGCATAGTACTTGTGTAACACTCTTAACTTTGTTTCTAAAAGTTGTTAGTATTGACAAGACTTCTCTTTTTTGGTCACTGACCTATATAGAGTTTAGTGTTAATTCTGCATGTTTTGTTTGTGTTCTTGGGGGGTGTGTGTGTGTGTGTGTGTTTAACTTAAACTGCACTAATTCTCAAAGCTGTTTCAAATGGCAAGAAAACATCTCTTTTTAATATATGTATCACAGTAGCTATAGCATGTTTATGACTGGTTTCTTTGTATTCAGATGGTTTATACCATTACTGTTAACAGTATTTTAATTGGGCATGTATAACATTGCCACTTAGAGTAGAAAATTGCAAAATTTGATAGCCAACAGAGTTAAACACTAAAGGTATCTAAAGTCCATTTAGAATTTTATGTGTTGTACATTGCTATTTTTGTGATGTGTGGCCTTTTACTCTGTAATTTCTAAATAAAATACTGAACATCCAGAAAACAAAACCTGCCTCATTTAAAAAGAAATTTCAGAATTCCAATTAATAATAAGTTGTAGAGTGTTTTATACTTTAATATTTATCAATATAGTGTCAACTCTATTACCAAGGCAGTCTCTTGGTAAACCCAGTAGCTAGTCAGTGCTGTTAATACTAAATGAAGCAGTGCTTAACATAATATGATTAATACATTAATGATACACTTGGCATTATGGTAGTAGCTGTTTACATAATGAATAATAGGGCAATGATTATATGATTATTTGGAATTTCTTGAAACAAATATCCACAGTGGTGTCTAAGTTTTTTCCCTTGATTATAAAAGTAATAGATGTTTATGACAATTCAGTGTGGTTCATTCCTTTGAAACTTTGAACACACACCCACATTAGGGTAATTGAGTCTTGAATGTATAACCTCTTACATATTTTAAATTAGTTATTGTTTATTTTAAATTCAGTAAATTGCATTTTTAAAATCTTTGTTATATACTTTTTGCACATCAAGAAAAATGCTATTTAAGAAAGGATTTCTAATCCAGTTCTATTTTTAAAAAACAAAGCCATGATAAGTAAACATACTTCTGTATTGTCTGATCCCAGAGATTTATCTACTGAGAATTATAGGCAAGTAACAATAGGGGGGAAATTTAGTAATTTCTATAAGTAGTCTTTTACTTTGGTTATCAGAAGACCAATTCCATGCTAAGTCTTTTAAAAAAGCTTTATTAGCTGTTTTAACAATAGAACAGATTTTGGCAAAGGAGATGATAGGTGTCAGGTAGGTTTTATATTCATAATATAAAGAACATTTAGAAAATAGCATTTACTGTACCTCAAGTCTTCTTTGCATCTGAATAGCACACAGCTCAAATGGTCCTTTCCTCCCACTACATTTTTAATAGTTGTACCACCTTTAGTTATTACTTTGAACACACTGTTGTACTAAAAGTTAGCTATTTAATACCTTATAATTTTATAGTTTTGTCTGAGCTTACAGTTTACCTCTAAGAATCTTTTTAAATGTATAATTAATTTCAGAGAGGAAGGGAGAGGGAGAAAGAGAGAAACATCAATGATGAGAGAGAATCATTGATCTGCCTCCTACACCCCCCCTACTGGGGATTAAGCCTGCAACCCAGGCATGTGCCCTGACCGGGAATCGAACAGTGACCTCCTGGTTCATAGGTCAATGTTCAACCACTGAGGTACACTGGCTGGAAACCTCTAAGTATCTTTGACTTAATATTCTCTTAAAGATATTTAAATAAGTTTGTCTTTATTGCCTGGCGCAATATCTGAAAATTTTTTCATGATTATTATTTCAAGTGAACACTTTTTCTGGATAAACCATCTTCCACAGAAACTGACACAACAGAGTGATTGATACTAAATAAGTAGTAGAGAGAGGAGCTGCTTGATTGCTTTAAGGTATTTAAAATTACACAGAGAATTCATACATAGACCATTGTAGTTTCTTAAAGCCTTCACAGAATTTTTACAGAATTTGACTGATAAATCTATCTCTGCATAAGTGTGATATTGATTCATATTGGCTTTATTGAATTGCTTTTGATTCTTGTACCCAGTGATAGATGGGAAACGGAAAAGTAAAAATTTCTTAATGTTCAGGACAGGAACACATTGGGTTTTTGAGTATGGTATTGACAGTTCTAATTTGTTTTCACGTTAGTATGTTTTTAAATAAGTAGTTCATTGTGCTTCACCCTAGATGGCAGTTTTTTAAAAATCATACTTTGAACCTTTAATAAATGTGTATAGAAACTTGTTCTGTTTAACTTCACCAGAAGGTACTTTAAATATACATCATATAGATAATTGTTATAGAGCAGAGGTTCTCAACCTTCTTAATGCCGCAACCCTTTAATACAGTTCCTCATGTTGTGGTGACCCCCAACCATAAAGTTACTTTCGTTGCTACTTCATAACTGTGATTTTGCTACTGTTATGAATCGTAATGTAAATATCTGATATGCAGGATGTATTTAGATGACCCCTATGAAAGGGTCGTTCGACCCCCAAAGGGGTCGTGACCCACAGGTTGAGAACCGCTGTTATAGAGAAACAAAAGTCATGTTTTTCTGTCACCTTTTGGTCATGTTTACTGTAATTATTCAGTTTAGTATTCATATATTTAGAATTGAATGGAGTCTCCGAGGATTGTAATTTTATAACCGGTTTATCGTGAAAATATGTGTTTTGTTATACTTATTTAAAAGTAAACTCCAGGAAATACAGCACTGGCTGACTCCTGCCTGTAATGGACTTTTCAGCTGCCTTTAAAGGGTTTAGGCAAAGGCAAACTCTGGGCTGGGCTGTGACACAAAAAGTCAATATTAAAGAAAAAGAAAAGTCACATAAATTTTTAAAATTCTATTAGTAAGGTAGGAAAAGGGATTTGTTGAGGCACCAGAGCGAGTGGTAGGGCTGGCTTGTATTCCCCCCCCCCCTCTTTTTTTTCTTCTTAAAAGCAAATTCCTGTTTACCAATGTGTATTTTCTTCCCCTTTGAGTGATTATAGTGTTTTGAAAGATCAGTACATGAATTGGGTATTGGTATGTGAGGATGTTAAAAGTTGTGGCTACTCTCCTTGTGGAAGGGAAAAACCAAGTTAAAGCACTTCTTTTCCTAGTTCAAAGTCACTGTGATGTATATTTTTTTAATGAAATTTAGGAATAAAGCTCTTGTTACAATTGTAAAATGTTTGACAATGCTACTTATCATTAGTCTGTAACTTTTAAATTGTTTTCTGCAAACTGCATTTTATGGAATTTAAACTCAAACTATCAATTTTTATAGTTTGTATTAAACTATACTATAATAAATAGTTTGTTTTTCTATTTTTAAAATTGTTTATTTAAACTTATTTTTATTAAAAGCTAAATAATGAAAAGTCAACTAAAATATAATTTTATTTTACCCATGGAGATACAGAATTTGTATTAGGAAAAAAAACTGAGTAGTGTTTAATAATACTGAACTTCTTTAAGAATTTAGCCAGGAGTGACGATTTCCAGAAGGTTTAGGAATAAATCCTAGTGTACATGTTTAATCATGATGCTTCTAATTGCAATGTATCTTTTGCCTCGGCAAGCTTTTAAAGTCACACTTGGAATTTGCATTGCTATCTAGTAGAAAAGCCCATTTGCTTTTTAATTTCCCCAAATTTCCCAGTATTAGGAACACTATTATATCCTTGGCCGCCCAGTTTAAGTGTTCTAAAACCATATACATGTTAATTGACTTGTAAGAAAAATTGACTCTAGTTTTTGGCTTCTTGTTTGGTTGGTTTTTTTTTTAAGTTTAAATGAGATGTATATAGGCAAAATTTACTTACCTGACTTGAGAGTTACAGAAAATATATATGTTTAGGTAAAAATGTTCTGACCATCCAGTGATTTGTGTGTATTAACAGGTGAATATTATTAAACTTTCAGGTTCTGGAGTGTTTTTTCAAATGCTTTATTTAACCAGGAGAATATGTAAAATGTAAGTGCTTCATCATATGGACTGTGCAAATTGTGTATTAAAATACTTTTAGTATCAATTTGCTTTTCCTATTTTCATTGCTTTCTAGGTTTCTTTACCAAACATTTCTTAATCTAATATAGTATTTCTTCTTTTTTTTAAAATGTTGGTTCATAATTCTTTACCCCACTCCCCAAAGTCCTCAATACCCCAAATGTCTTGGTTCTAGTTTACATCTTTGCACAAATTTTAGCTATGGGTTTCTTTTTTCAAAGTAGCAGACTATAGCAGTTACTATTCTGTATCCATTGTTCTTCATTTTGCCATTCTATTCTTTACACTGAATTGTTTGTGATTAGTTTAAAAGCTGCACAGCCCTTTTGTGTGTGTGTGTGTGCGTGCGCGCGCGCGCTGAGCTCTAGTAGAAAGCCCAACCCAATAGAATCAAATTATATATGTTAGGGAGAAAAACTAGTAATGTTTTCAGTGTCTTATGTCATCCTTCACTCAGTTAAGTTGGTTATAAAACATTTAAACAATCATTGTTTTCTGTTTTATAATGTGAAGATAACTTTATCCAAAACTAGTTAACACCCTTACATATTTCCTAAAACAATTTAAAGGAAAGAATATATGACAGAGGTTCCAAGACTTTATTAGTTCATTGTGCCTTTGCATGGCAACTCTAGGCCAAATATATATATAATCTAATAAAAGAGTAATATGCAAATTAATGCTCACTCCGTTATACCTAAGCCACACCCACCAGCCAATCAGAGCGACTGTATGCAAATTAACCCAGCCTAGATGGCAGCTGGCAGCCACAGAGCTAGAGAAAACAGGAGGCCAGCGATGGAGGAAGCTGCCTGCCTAGACCAGCTATGGCCTCTGCTCAAGACAACAAAGTTTCAATTATAGAAGACACGGAGCTGAAGCAAACAGGAGGCTTCGTTGCCTGCCTAGACCAGCTGTTGCCTCCACTCAAGGCAACAAAGTTTCAATTATAGAAGATAAACCCCAGCAACCTGCTTCCAGCCAGCCTCCCTGGGACCTTGGGTCAATGGAAGCTGTGGGCAGTCTGCAAACAGCCCTCTCAGCCCCTCACCCAGGCTGGCCAGGCACCCCAATAGGGACCCGAACCCTGAAGGGGATGTGGCCAGCCTGAAAATGGCCCTCAGCCTCTCACCCAGGCTGGCCACACCCCATGGGGTGAGGGTCCCCACTGGGGGGCTTGGCCAGCCTGCAAATAGCCATCAGCACCTCACTCAGACTGGCCAGGCATGCCAACAGGTGGACATCCCCCAAGGGGTCCCAGACTGCGGGAGGGCACAGGCTGGGCTGAGGGACCTCCCCACACCTGAGTGCACAAATTTTTGTGCACCGGGCCCCTAGTATATATATGATGTTTAAAAACATTGATTACTAATGGGAGGTGTGCAACTTAGTCGTTGCACTACTCAAAGCTTGGAATCAGATTGAATGCCATCACCTTCATGCATTTTTGTGGTCTACTTGCATTTTATCCGAGCAACTGCTGAACATCCAGGTTTATAAAGATAGGAGGATGTGCCCTGACTGGTTTGGCTCAGTGGATAGAGCGTCGGCCTGCGAACTGAAGGGTCCCAGGTTCGATTCTAGTCAAGGGCATGTACCTTGGTTGCAGGCACATCCCCAGTAGGGGGCGCGCAGGAGGCGGCTGATCGATGTTTCTCTCTCATCGATATTTCTAACTTTCTATCCCTCTCCCTTCCTCTGTAAAAATAATCAATAAAATGTATTTAAAAAAAAAAAAGATAGGAGGATGTCATCAAAAGGGATGGCATATCTAATAGGTTGAAACTGAACTTTCTTAAACGATTAATACCTGTAGAGTCTTAGAGATGTGAAATACTATTTACCTTTAAGCTTTTAAAATATCCTACCAGCTGTGCCTTTGTGAGTTCACTATGGTCCCTTAGATCCCTTTGGCACACAATTTTGGAATCAGTATATATAGTGTTCTTTTAATCAGCTACATTAGTCTTCTTGCAGGATTTGTTTAACCTGGGACTCATAAGCCCTGAAGTTATGATTTGGTATGATGGCTTTGCTTACAGAATCCTCTATACCGTTTGGGGTTTTTTGGTTTTTTTTTTAATATTTTTATTGATTTCTTACAGAGAGGAAGGGAGAGGGACAGAGAGTTAGAAATCATCGATGAGAGAAACATCGATCAGCTGCCTCCTGCACACCTCCTCCTGGAGATGTGCCGCAACCAAGGTGCATGCCCCTGACCAGAATTGAACCCGGGACCCTTGAGTCCACAGGCCGACGCTCTATCCATTGAGCCAAGCTGGTTAGGGCTTTTGTTTGTTTTTTAAGTATATATTGTCCCAGATACATTTAATCACAATCTGAGGTATGGGCATGAGTCACTACCCTGTGTAGCCTATGAGAGTATGTTGTGGAAGTCCTGAAATTACATGCATAATGTTTGGGGTGGAGCAGGAGGAATAGTACACCTTACTGCTCAAAGAGCTATAAGTTTCATCAGATTCCCAGAGAGGATCATGACATCAAATATTTTTGCTGTAGGGCGTCCCTGAATGATGGTCTGTGTAATTTACACCTATACTCAGCATTTCCATTTGTAGAAATCTATTTCAAAAATACACTGATGAAAATATGGAACAAAGATGTTATTTTCAGGAATTTATAGTAGCAAGGACTGGAGATCATATATATCTATAGGTATGCCACTGTTGAATAAATTGGTAGGAACATGCAACAGAATACTATGCCATATGAGGGGAAATGAGGGTCTTTATATACTGGACTGTGATCTCTAGGATATAATAAATGAAAAAAGCAAGATTGTTTTATGCAAGAGTGAAATGAAAATACACACATTTGCTTATTTTTAAAAAACAGTAAGCGAACGACAACAGTGAAAAGGTAACCTATTTGGGGAATGAAGGAGAAAATGTTTGCAAATCATAGCTGATAAGGGGTTAATATCCACAGTATGTAAAGAACTACAACTCAACAAAACAATGGATGAAAAAACTCAAAAGGACTCAAACAGACATTTCTTCAATGTTCATAAATTCACAACTTGTAAACTGGAACTGTAAATCAAAGCATAATGATAGAGTACCTCATATCCATTAGGATGGCTATTATCAAAATACTAGAGGCCTGATTGCATGAAATTCATGCAAGGGGCTCAGCCACTGCCTCGCCATCCCCCACAAGTCCCCAGCTACGGCTTCATTCAGAAGGTTGTTTAGTCTAATTAGCATATTATGCTTTTATTATTATACTAGGGGCCCAGTGCACAAAAATTTGTGCACTCTGTGGGTTCCCTCAGCCCAGCCTGTGCCCTCTCGAAGTCTGGGATCCCTCGGGGGATGTCCATCTGCTGGCATGCATGGCCAGCCTGGGTGAGGGGCTGCTGGCTGTTTGCAAGCTGGCCAAGCCCCCCAGTGGGAACCCTCACCCCATGGGGGTGTGGCCAGCCTTGGTGAGGGGTTGAGGGCCATTTTCAGGCTGCCCACAGCTCCCATTGACCCAACATCCCAGCGAGGCTGACTGGAATCAGGTTTCTGGGGTTTATCTTCTATAATCAAAACTTTTGTTGCCTTGAGCTGAGGCCTAGGCAGGCAACGAAGCCTCCTGCTTGCTTCAGCTCTGTGGCTTCTATAATTGGAACTTTGTTACCTTGAGCGGAGGCCCAGCCCGCCTAGGCAGGCAGTTTCCTCCATTGCTGATACAATGGAAGCCTGTTTGCTCTAGCTCTTTGGCTTCTGGCTGCCATCTTGGCTGGGTTAATTTGTATACAGCCACTCTGATTGGGCATGGCTTCCCTGGTGGGCGTGGCTTAGGTGTAATTTGCATGTTACTCTTTTTTTAGATATGTTAGTGAAGATGTACACGTTGGTGCAATGTTGTGGGAATGTAAAGTACAGCTCATGGTCCAAACAGTATGATGGTTCTTCAGAATTTTTAAACAATTGTCATAAATTTAACTTTTGAGCATATATCCAAGATAATTTAAAGATTATCTCAGATATTTGCTCACCAGTGTTTATAGCAGCATTATTCACCACAGCCAAGAGATGAAAATAACCAAAGTGTCCATTAATGAAGGAATGGATAAAGTAAGTTTAGGATATCCTATATAATAAAGGCTAATATGCAAATTGTACCCTCAACCTGAGTTCGACCAGAGGGCGGGCCCAGCCAGCCAACTGCTTGCAACCACTCCCCCTAGCTAGCTCCACCTCCACTCAGCCCACTCCCACCTTAATTGGGCCAGGACCAGCTTGCTGACTGCAGTCCCTCCCCCTGGCTGGCCCCACCCCTGACCAACCCAGCCCAGTCAGCCCCCACCCATGCACAAATTCATGTACTGGGCCTCTAGTGTATCTTCTATATAAAACTCTAATATGCAAATAGACTGAACGGCAGAACAACCAAACAACCAGTCACTGTGACGTGCACTGACCATCAGGAGGCGTGCATGGAACATGGCAGGTGTGGGCCACGGTGGGATGGTGGAGCAGATCAGGGGTGCCAGACCAAGGGGGGTGCCAGTCGCTGTCGTCGGGGCAAGCTTCTGGTGGTTACTGAAAATTCTTTGCTCCCATGAACCATGGTCCCTCCTGGCACTCGCACCTACTGTCAACGCCTGGTGCTGGTCCCAATCTCTCAGTGCCATCAGCAGGTGCAAGTGGCAGCTGCTGGCCCCAATTGCCCCTGGGAGCTTCTCCACCTCCCCCTGCTCCTGACAGGCAATCAGGGCAACAGCCAGCACTTGCACCTGCTGACGGTGCTGCCCTACTTGCATCCTTTGCTGGCGCTGGCCCCAATCACTCCGCACCATCAGCGGATGCAAGCAGGGCCAGTGCTATCAATGGCAGAAATGGCTGCCAGCAGATAAGGAACCAGGGGCCATGGCAGGAGGGCCAGGCAGGGATGTGGAGGATGGGCCGAGACCCACTCCTGTGCCCACCACAGCATCACAGCCCACAGTTCCTTTCAAGGTGCATGAATTTGTGCACTGGGCCTCTAGTATCTAATAGAGAAACATGTAAATTGACCATACCTCTGCTACACTCACAAGCCATGCCAACCAGGAGCGAGTATGCAAATAAACCCAACCAAGATGGCGGCAGCCACGGAGCTGGAGTGAACCAGAGGCTTGGTTTTCCCCTGGTGATGGAGGAAGCCAAGTTTCCCGCCTGCCCTGGCCAGCCCTGAGCTCTGCTCAAAGCTACAAACGTTCAATTATAGAAGATAAATAAATCCCAGGTGCCTGCTTCCAGCCGCCATGGCCTCTGCTCAAGGAGGGTCTGGGAGCCTGGGTTGCCTGGAGCCATGGCCAGCCGGCAAACTGCCATCTACCCCTCACCAAGGCTGGCCAGGTACCCCCAGCAGGACCCTCCATCCTGAAGGGGGTGTGGCCAGTCTGAACATGGCCCTCAGCCCCTCACCCAGGCTGGCCAGGCACCCTAGTGGGGACCCCAACCCTTCAGGGCCCTCAGTGCCTCACCCTGGCTGGCCATGCTCCCCAATGGGGATCCTCACCAACCTGCAAACCACCACAGGCCCCTCACCCAGGCTGCCCCATGTCCCAAGGGAACCTTCACCCTGATCTGGGACACCCTTCAGGGCAAACCAGCCAGCCCCCACCCATTCACCAGGCCTCTATCTATACTAACAAAAGGGTAATATGCTAATTAGGCTGGGAGACCTTCCAAGAGACCTTCTGGATGTTTTGGACAAAGCCATGGTGGTGGGGTGAGGTAGAGGTTGTTAGAGGCCAAGAGGGGAGGGCAGTTGTGGGTGATCAGGCTGGTGGGGGGCGGGGCTGGTGGGGGTAAGCAGACCAGCAGAGGGGCCAGTTGGGAGCAAGCAGGCCATCAGTGGGGGTCAGTTGGAGGTGATCAGGACAGCAGGGAGTGGTTTGGAGTGAGCAGGCCAGCAGGGGGGCAGTTGGTGATCAGGCTGGTGGGGGGCATTTGGGGGCAAGCAGGCCAGCGGCGGGGGGACAGTTGGGAGCGAGCAGATCAGCAGGTAGAGTGGTTATGGGCAATCAGGCAGGCAGGCAGGTGAGCAGTTAGGAGCCACCAGTCCCGGATTGTGAGAGGGATGTCCTACTGCCGGTTTTGGCCCGATCCCTGTAAATCGGCAGTAGGACATCCTTTGAGAGGTCCCAGATTGGAGAGGGTGCTGGCCAGGCTGAGGAACACCCCTCTCCCCCATGCACGAATTTCGATATACTAGGCCACTGGTATATCTACTCTAATAAAAGAGTAATATTGAAATTAACCGTTTCTCTGGGATGCCTAAGGCACGCCCACCAGCCAAACCACCTCCACCAGCCAATCAGAGTGGCTGCATGCAAATTAACCAAGATGGAGGCTGGCAGCGCAACTACGGAGGCGGGTGCGGCGCAGGCGGCGGGGCAGGTGGCGGGCTGTGGGGTAGGTGGGATGCACTGGGTGGGTGGCAGGCCACAGTGTGGGCGGGGCGGGCGTGGCAGGCTTGGTCAGCCTGCAAACCGCCATCAGCCCCTCACCCAGGCTGGCCAGGCATGCCAGCAGGTAGATATCCCCTGAGGGGCCCCAGACTGTGAGAGGGCACAGGCCGGGCTGAGGGACCCCCCACCCCGAGTGCACAATATATTGTGCACTGGGCTCCTAGTATATATATATAATTTCATATTGTTTTAGGAAAGGAATTCTGGCATATGCTTCAACATTAGATGACCGTGAGAACATTATGCTAATGGAAATAAATTCTACTTAATGAGGTATTTAGAGTGGTTAAATTCATAGACACAAAGTAGAATGGTAGGTCCCAGGAGCTGAGAGGAGGGGAAATGGAGAGTTGTTTAATGGGTATATAGTTTCAGTTTTGCAAGATGATAAGATCTGGAGATTGATTACACAACAATGTGAATATACTAGTTTACTACTAAACTGTACTCTTAAAAATGTTTAAGATGGTGAAGTTTGTATTCTGCACTTTATAACACAGTCAAAAAAAAAAAGAGCAGGGGAATGCAGTTCTTAAAAGACACTGAACTTGTATCAAGTTGGCTTCCTAACTACATGTAGAATTATTATTTCAATTGACCTTAAAACATGGTAATTTGCATGTCTAGTGAAATACACTATAAAATAAACCACAAAGAAGCCATAAATTGCATTCAGTAATCATACTGTGTTATTTGAAACTAAAATTTAAGTATTGAATGGTACACAATTTTGTGAAGAAAAAAGTAGCACTTCCATGCAGTTATAAAAAGGAATGAAGTGCTGATGATGGTAGAACATTAGATAGACCTTGAAAATATGCTAAATGAAATAAGTCTGAGACGAGGCAACAGCATGATTCCATTTATATGAAACTAGGGGCCCGGTGCACAAAAATTTGTGCACTCAGGGTGTCCCCCAGCCAGCCTGTACCCTCTCTCAGTCCCCAGTCATCCCTGCTGGCATGCCTGGCCAGCATGGGTGAGGGGCTGATGGCTGTTTTCAGGCTGGCCAAGCCCCCCCAGTGTGAACCCTCACCCCATTGGGGTGTGGCCAGCCTGGGTGAGGGTTTGAGGGCTGTTTTCAGGCTGCCCACAGTCCCTTCAGGGTTCAGGTCCTTACTGGGGTGCCTGGGCAGCCTGGGTGAGGAGCCGAGGGGCATTTTCAGGCTGCCCACAGTCCCTTCAGGGTTCAGGACCCTACTGGGGTGCCTGGGAAGCCTGGGTGCGGGGCTGAGGCCATTTTCAGGCTTTCAGGCTGCCCACAGCTCCCATTGACCCAACATCCCAGCAAGGCTGGCTGGAAGCAGGTTTCTGGGGTTTATCTATCTTCTATAATTGATACACTGTTGCTTTAAGCTCAGGCCTAGGCAGGTAACGAAGCCTCCTGTTGGCTTCAGCTCCGTGGCTTTTATAATTGAAAGAATGTTGCCTTGAGCAGAGAGAGGCCCAGCCAGCCTAGGCAGACAGTTTACTCCTGGTGCAATGGAAGCCTGCTATTTACTCTAGCTCCGTGACTGCCGGCCTCCATCTTGGCTGGGTTAATTTTCATACAGCCGCTCTGACTGGCTGGTGGGCATGGCTTAGGTGTCCCAGAGAAATGGTCAGTTTTAATATTACTCTTTTATTAGATAAGATATCCAAATAGGCAAAACCACAGAGACAAAGCAGATTAGTGGTTGCCAGGGACTATGGAGAGGGGAATAGGGAGTGACTGCTTACTAGGTACAGGGTTTCCATTTAAGCAATGAAAAGATTCTGGAACTTGATAATTGTAATGGTTATACAATATTATGAATATAAATGCCACTGAATACATTTTTAAATGACTAAAATTATACATTTTATTTTATATATATTTTTTTTATAAAAAATGAATTAACCTTCAATGGTGAAGATCCAACATAATTGTACTTAGATGAAGAGCAGCTTTATTAAGTTATAAGCAAGTAATTCACTTACATTTGGAGCTTGTAGTATTGGCTACAATTTAGTCTCTCAAACAAACTTTTTCCTACCATGTAAAACCTAGCCTTCTCTTAGACTTTTGAAAATTATTATATTTTGATCCCTGCGAATTATAAGAAGGGAGCTGGACTCCAGTGAAATCATATGTCTGATAGCTAGGTCTTAATCCACCTCTGTGTGTAAAAACTGGTCCATGGCCACCTCCAGGTCCTCTCTGTACAGATTTTACAAGAGGGTAAATATGTTTATTTGTTGATTCAGACTCAAATTTAATTACTTCCCTGGCGTAATCCTGAAATCGTTTCTCATTTCCAGCCATAAGTTCTCCAGTAAGTCTATAATACTCCAGATGGTCTTCTTTTGCTCGTTTTGCATTTAACTTATTTTTGGCCTATTGAGGAAAGAAAGTACAATTCCATATTGGTAAGTGAGACCAACTTTCTAAACATGCATAGCATTAGAAGTTGTAGATAGACTTTTCTAAACTCATTGATATTTGACAAGTTCTGACTTAACAACTGTATACTATAATTTATTTCAGAAACTTTCCCATGTATCTCACAATATCATCATGCTCAAAAGTCATGTCTCAAAGAAACTTACCTTAGTAGCCTTTTGTGATGATACATCTTCAAATGTAGCAAAATAGTTAAAGGCATGAAATTTAGATAAAATGAAATAAGTTTAGAATCCTGTTTCTACTGTTTAATAACGTGTACTCTGGCAGGTGTAGAAGGCATACCAATTACTGTCCCTACCCATCCACTATTTTGAAGAAACTCACTCAAACCCACTCTCCTAACTGATCCCAATATACCATGTGCCACAGGCATGTAAGATTAAATTAACAGTGACCTGAGCTAAGTTAAACCAACTATATGCTCTGTTTCCCAATAATTTGAAGTTGGAACAAGTGACATTTATCAATGTAGGTTAGTCAGGAGCTGTGTGGAATAAGTATGCTAAGCTAACTACCAAAAGCCAATTTATCAACATTTCATAAATTTTTTTCTTTTAACTTCATAAAAATTTTCCTTTATATTATATTAGAGGCCCAGTGCACAGATTCATGCACCAGTGGGTTCCCTCAGCTTGGCCTGCAGGAATCGGGCCAAAACCAGCTCTCCAATATCCCCTGAGAGGTCCTGCATTGTGACAGGGTGCAGGCCAGGCTGAGGGACCCCACTGATACATGATTGGGGCCAGGGAGGGACTGTGGGAGGGTTCCAGGGCGTGTCCAGCCCATCTCGCCCAGTCCCAATTGGCTGGACTCCAGCAGCAAGCTAACCTACCAGTCGGAGCATCTGCCCCCTGGCAGTCAGTGTGCATCATAGCAACTGGCAAACGGTCACACGAACGGTTGGACACTTAGCATATTAGGCTTTTATTATATGGGATGTCATTATAATCACTTTTAAAGATTTCTATGAGGTTTTGGTTGACAATTTTTTTCATTTTGTTTTCTTTGGCATTTTTTAAAAATGCCGAGTTGGCAAAAAATTTGAGTGATTTTGTGTACTTAAGAATATATTTTAACATTCAAAAAATATTTTTCAAAATCAATAACCAATACTTAAGCATAAAATAGTAGCCCAAATCTGGTATCTACCATAAATTGAAATTTATAAGGAAACTAGAGGCCTGATACACAAATTCGTGCAAGGGGCTCAGCCCTCACAGCCCCAGCTTCGTCCGGAAGGTTATCTGGACAGTCAGTCGACTGGAAGGATGTTCTGCTGTTTGGTCTAATTAGTATATTAGCTCTTTATTATATAGATAGAGCAACTATATGAATATAGAATACCACATTTTTATTACTGAGTGCTGCATTTAAAATTTAAAGCTTATATTTTAAATTGGTGATAAACTACCAGAAGCTTGAAAAAATAGAAAATTACATTCAATAAGATTTTTTTTTACAAGTCAGAAAAAGCTATAAACTGTCTTCTAAATGTGGGATCTTAACAAGAAGCAGTTGAGATATGTTGATTTGGTGGCTTGTAGAAAGATATTGAGGGAACAGGGAGAAACATTTAAAGTAAAATGAAAGTAACAATGAGGGAAGGATTGCATTAATGGATCATATGATTGGTACCTCAAATTTGATATGCACTAATTAAGCATTAATAGAGACTCATAAAGAAACTTTTAGAATAGTGGTTAAAAAGTAACAACAAGCACCTTTGAAGGATGCAAGAGAGCTAATATTTTGGACAATGGAAAATAAAGTGAAAGAATTAATCTTTTCTTTAAAAATTGTACTGTAGGGAGACCAAACTGCTGATCATGAAAAGTTTTTGAAGATATTAACAAATGAATCTGAAGGAAATTGACCTTTTGCCACCTCAAGAATTAAGAAATTTAGGCAATGATCATCAAAGGCTCTTCATATCACAGAAAGTGAGACAACAGTCATTAGGTACCTTCTAATAGAAGGACACAATATCACCCATGAGGAATTTCAACCAAAAAATTGAATCTAATCTAGATTTTACATGAAATGCAGGGAACACATTAAATTACACCACAGGAATACAAATGGCAAAAGCCAAATCAATAACTCTAAAAGATAAAACAATTTCTTCAACAAACAACAAAAAAAGAACAAATATAATAAAGACAAGGAGGGAGAACTTAAGACAAAAAGAGAGGATGGAGGTGGAGGAGGAGTTATAGATTAAAAGAGACTTGAAAGACATATCAACCAAATAGAATACATGTACCTTACTTGATCCCGATTCAAATAACACAATTTCAAAAGTACTCATGAGATAATTTGAGGGGAATTTAAACACTAAGTGTTAATTGTTTTATTTTTTAAAATGTATCTTTATTGTTGAAAGTATTACAGATGTCCCTCCTTTTTTCCATTGACCCCCTCCACCCCGCACTGAATGTTTTAGATACGATAATAGAATTGTGATTATGTTGATTTCTAAAGAGTCCCTGAGAGATACATTCTGAAATATCTAATCTAATAAAAGTGTAATATTGAAATTGACTGTTTCTACAGGATGCCTAAGACACGCCCACCAGCCAATCACAGCAGCTGTATGCAAATTAACCCAGCCAAGATGGAGGCTGGCAGCCCCGGAGGCGGGTGCAGTGTAGGCGTCAGGTTGAGCAGGGCGTGTGGGGCAGGTGACGGGCCGGGGTGTGTGTGAGGTGGGCGGGGCACTATGGGTGGGTGGCAGGCCACAGGTTGGGTGGGTACAGGCTGGGCTGAGGGACCCCTGAGTGCATAACATATTGTGCACCGGGCTCCTAGTACATTAATAAAATTAAATAATCTTCAGATTTGCTCCAAAATAATATGGCAGATACCACTTCTGGTAATGGCTACATAAGGAAGTTGGCCAATTTCCCTCCACAGGTAGCAAGTTTATTATTAAAAATTATTAAAATCAGCCCTAGCTGGTTTGTCTTAGTGGATAGAGTGCTGGCCTACAGACTGGAGGGTCCCAGGTTCAATTCCAGTCAAAGGCACATGCTCGGGTTGCTGGCTTGATCCCCAGTAGGAGGTGTGCAGGAGGCAGCAAATTAATGATTCTCTTTCATCATTGATGTTTCTATCTCAATCTCCCTCTCCCTGCCTCTCTGAAATAAAAATATATGTTAACATTTTTTTTTTAATCAAACATTTCAGAGCCCTAGAAAGTGACCAGATGCGGGTAAGTACTTGAGAAGTGTCTTTTCATGAAAAACTGCTGCTAAATCTGGTAAGAACAGCAACTTTATGGCATTCCTGTTTGGAGAGCATTGCTATCCATCCAGCTCAGATAATGAAAACTTGCAGAATCCATTCATTTGAGTTGAGTGGCAAAGCTGCTGAAAATTTAAGGGGAGATTCTGGAGGCAAGACAGTTATAGAAAAATTAAAAAACTCTACAGACATCCCTCATTAACTGATAAACTATACATTCACATAGGAGATCCCAGTGCATCTAGCAAAAATTAAAAACCTGGAGGGGACTGTGAATGTTCTGTTCTTTGGAAGGCCATCCTCTACCCACACACAGCTTATGCAGCTGTGGTAAAAGCATTGCTGTTTTAACTTGTCTGAAGATAAACTCTACCCACATTATTGGTTGACTATCAATGCCAGTACAGAGAGGAACCTTACAGAGCCAGACTTAAAAACAAACAAACATTAGCACCGACTTCAAAGGCTGCCTATTGTGAAAGATTTCATAACTTGCACCCAGGGAAAGTAATTGCCTACTAAAACAAAGAGCAACAACCCTCAGAACAAAACAGAGTGTACAACATACTCTATACAATGTCAAGTTTTCAATGAAAAATTACTAGACTTGCAAAGAAATAGGAAAGTGTTACATTGTTGTAAGGAAAAAACAGAATAGTTCTAAACCGCATATTAAGTTTAACAATTAGATTTCAAAGCAGCTATTATAAACATATCAAAAGAATTAAAGGAAATATAGGGAATCTAAATAGAAAAAGAGAAACTATTAAAAAGAACCAAATAAAAAGTATAGAGTTGAAAGTTCAATAATTGAAATAAAAATGTCACTAGATGAGTTCAATATCAGAATCAGTGAATTTGAAGGTAGACCAATAGAAACTGTCCCATCTGAACAACAGAAAGAAAAAGATTAATGAAAAATGAACAGAACTTCAGAGATCTCTGGTATAATATCAAATGACTCTTTATATGTGCAAATTGGACCACTTGGGGGAAAGGGATAACGAGAAAGGCAGAAAAAATATTTGAAGAAATAATGGTCAAAAACTTCCCACATTTGGTGATATAACAGGCACATCCAAGATGTATCACAAACTCCAAAAAGGATAAACACAAGAAAAACACATCACAGTAAATCTTCTGAGAGCCAAAAATAAAGAGAAAAATATTAAAATCAAGAGAATAATAACACATCATCTATGGGGACCAACAATATACTTAACAGCAGATTTCTAATCATAAACAACGAAGGCCAGAAGACACTGAACAACATATTCAAAATGGAAAAATATGACATCCCATAATTTTATATCCAAGGAAATGAAGGTTATGTAAAGATATTATAAAAAACAAAAACAAAACAAACAAAAAAACCCACAATTGGCCCCGGTCACTATGGCTCAGTTGGTTGGAGCATTGTCCTGTACACCAAAAGGGATAGGGTTTGATTCCAGATCAAGGTGCATACTCAGGGTGCAGATTTGATACCCAGTTGGAGAGTATGTAGGAGGCAATCGATCAATGTTTTTTCTTTCTCTCCCTTTTTCCCTCTCTCATTCTCTCCGCCCTACTTCCTCTCTCTAAAAATCAATAAAAAAATAAAAGCAAACTGAAGAATTTATTGCTAGCCCATCTGTACTATAAAACATACTATAGAAAGTCTTCAGGCTGAATAGAAATGGTTAATCCTATATAATGAAAGGGAATATGCAAATTGACCCTAATGGCGGAACAACTGGTCACTATGATGTGCATTGACCACCAGGGGGCAGATGCTCAATGCAGGAGCTGCCCCCTGGTGGTCAGTGCACTCCCACAGGGGGAGCTCTGCTCAGCCACAAACTGGGCTGACAACTGTGAGAGCAGCGGTGGTGGCAGGAGCCTCTCCTGCCTCCTCATCAGTGCTAAGGGATGTACAACTTTGGCTTAGGCCTGCTCCCTGCAGGGAGCGGGCCTCAGCCAAAGTCAGACATCCCTGAGATCTCCTGGGCTGCCAGAGGGATGTCTGACTGCCAGCTTAGGCCTGATCCCCCAGAGAGTGGGCCTAAACTGGCAGGGGGATATCTCCTGTGGGGGCACAGGCCCAGTCTGCGAGAGGGCACAGGCTGGGCTGAGGAATCCCCCTCCTCCCCAAGTGCACAAATTTTCATGCACCGGGCCTCTAGTAAGCATGTAAAAAGATGTTCAACATCATTAATCATTAGGGAAACGTAAATAAGAGTCACAATGAGATACTTTCCAACCCATTATAATGGTTACAATGAACTATAAAACCACCCTAGCTGGTTTGGCTCTGTGGATAGTGTTGGACTGCGAACTGAAGGATCCAAGATTTGATCCCCACCCAGTAGGGGGCATGCAGGAGGGAGCCAATCAATGATTCTTTCTCAGCATCAATGTTTTTCTCTCTCCCTCTCTCTTCCTCTCTGAAATCAATGAAAATTAAATATAAATATAAATATTATATATATATTTAAGCCCAACAACAACAAACCCAGAGAATACCTATTTATTGGGAGTTGGAGAAATTGTAACCCTTGTACATTGCTGGTGGGAATGTAGAAAGGTACAGCTGCTATAGAAAACAGTACAGTGGTTCTAAAAATAACTAAATATAGAATTACCATGTAACCCAGCAATTCCTCTTCTGGGTATATAAATAAAGGAACTGAAAGAAGAAACTCAAACAGATATTTGTATACCAATGTGCATAGAAGCATTCTTTGCAATAGCCAAAAGATGGAAACAACCCAAATCTATTGATGGATGTATGGATAAACGAAATGCAGTATACATGTACAATGGAATGTTATTCAGCCTTAACAGGAATGAAACTGAGCCATAGCCGGTTTAGCTCAGTAAATATAGCTTTGACCTGTGGACCAAAAGGTCCTGGCTTTGATTCCAGCCAAGGGCACATGCCTTGGTTGCAGGCTCCTCCCTGGCCCAGGCCTAGGAGGCAACCAATCAATGTGTTTCTCTCACATCAATGTTTCTCTCTCTTTTCCTCTCTCTTCCACTTTCCCTAAAAATCAATGGAAAAATATCCTTTGATGAGGATTAACCAATACAAAACAAAACAAAAGAATGAAACTGACACATGTGGCAACATGAATGAACATTGAAGACATTATGCTAAGTGAAATAAGAAAGCAAAAGGACAAATATTGTATGATTGCACTAATATAAAATTCATAGAAACAGAAAATAGAACAGTGGTTACCAGAGGCTGGAAGGGAAAATAGAGTGTTCTGTTTAATGGATAAAACGGTAAATTATATATATATTTTACTTAAAAAATAAGTTAAAACTCAACAATAAGAAATCAAACAACCAATCAAATAATTAAAAGATTTGAATAGACACTTCACAAAAGAAGGCACACATATAGTTAAGAAGAACATGAAAAGATGTTCAATATTTCTAGTCATTAGGGAAATGCATAATAACACTATGAAACATCACTACACTATAATAGTCAAAATCAAAGGATATTACTAAGTGTTAGTGACGATACGGAGCAACTTGTCCTCATATATGTTGCTGGTAGAAATGGAAAATGGTATAGCCATTTTGTAAGACAGTTTTTAGTTACAAATGATTGCATGCCAGGTCCTTCATAGATGTTCTAAAATTTTCTGGTACTCACTTCAGATTTGAAACCTGTAAGATCCCAATCAATATAATTTCTGAGTAACTAGAGGCCCAGTGCACAAATTTGTGCACATTGAAAGGAAATTAGAAGGTGATCAGCAGGGCGGGACTGGGCTAGACAGGCCAGACAAGCCCTGGAGGCAACCTCCCACCCAGCTGCACCTGGGGTGGCACTGGGGTTCGAAGGGTGTCTACAGAGTAAGCAGGATCCCTCCAGCAGGTGAGGTCCCTCGGCCTAGCCTGTGGGGATTGGGCCAAAACAGCAGTCAGACATCCCCCAAGAAGCCCCAGAATATAAGAGGGCACTCTGCAAACTTGCTGTTGCTCAGCAGTTCCTGCGTTGAGCGTCTGCCCCCTGGTGGTCAGTGCGCATCATACCTACTGGTTGGTTGGCCAGTTGGCTGGTTGCTTAGTCTTTTATATATATACTAGAGACCCAGTGCACAAAATTGTGCACAGGGGCAGGGGGTCATCTCAGCCCAGCCTGCACCCTCTCACAATCTGGGACTACTGGCTCCTAACTGCTCACCTGCCTGCCAGCCTAGTCACCCCAACTGCCCCCCTTTATGGCCTGGTTGCCCCCAACTGCCCCCCCTGCAGGCCTGGTCACCCCTTACTCTCCCCCTGCCAGCTTGGTCACCCCTTACTGCCCCCTCCCTGCCAGCCTGGTCACCCCATGTAACCTGCTGGTCAGTCATTTGGTCGGCCCTCACTAAGCCCCCTGCCGGCTTGGTCGCCCCAGGCAGCCTGCTGTTCAGTCATTTGATCATCCCTCACTGCCCCTCCCTGCTGGCCTGGTCGCCCCACATAGCCTGCTGTTCGGTTGTTACTGTGACGGTGTCCTAGACAATTTGCATATTCCTCTATTATAAGCATAGAGTAGAGGCCCAATGCACGAAAATTCATGCACTCTGAGATTTCCCTCAGCCGGCCTGCACCCTCTCGCAGTCCAGAACCCCTTGGGGGATGATCCACCTGTCAGCTTAGGCCCGCTCCCTGAGAAATTGGGCCTAAGCTGGCAGTCAGACTCCCTCTCGTAGCCCAAGAGCCCTCGGGAGATGTTTGACTAATGGCTTGGACCTGCTCCCTGAGAGAAGTGGGTCTAAGCTGTTAGATGGACATCCTTAGTGCTACTGCAGAGGTGGGAGAGGCCCCCTGCACTGCCACTGTGCTTACCAGCCATGATTGGGCTTTTGGCTGAGCAGCGCTCCCCCTGTGGGAGCACACTGACCACCAGGGGGCAGCTCCTGCATTGAGCATCTGCCCTCTGGTGGTCAGTGCGCATCATAGTGACCAGTTGTTCCCGGTTGTTTTATCATGAAGGTCAATTTGCATATTACCCTTTTATTATACAGGATATATATAGATACTTATAAAGAGGGGGAAAGTAAAATAAAGTTGATAAGCTGCATTTTTTAAATATTACTAAAGCATGATGGACACTAAAAAAAGGGTAAATATTTATGCAAAACACATAAATCTAGTTTGGAAACTTCAGTACAGATAAAACAGAACCCAACTTCACATTTCTTATATATTTTACTAGGGGCCCGGTGCACAAAATTTGTGCACTGGGGGGGGGGTTCCTCAGCCCAGCCTGGACCTCGCACATATTGGGAGCCATCAGGGGGTGTCCTACTGACGGCTTAGGCCCACTTCCTGATCCCCTTGGGGAGCGGGCCTAAGCCACAGTCTGGCCTCCCTTTGTGGGAGGTGATCAGGCTAATCAGGGGAAGCCACCAGCCCCATCACCCCGCTGCCGTAGCCATTGCCAGTCACCACAGCCACCAAGGTGTTTTCATCAACACAGACTCCAGTCCCTTCACCATGAAAAAATGACAACTTTCTTTAGGCATTTTCAAGATGTGTCTTTCATAGGATATGACATTTCTTTCTTCCTTTTTTTTTAATCCTCACCTGAGGATATGTTTCCATTGATTTTTAGAGAATGTGGAAGAGAAGGGAAAAACAGAGAGAAACATCAAAGTGAGAGGAACACTTTGATTGGTTGTCTCCTGCATATGCCCTGACCTGGGCCCTGGCCAGGGAGGAGCCTGAAACCTAGGTACATGCCCTTGGTCAGAATTGAACCCAGACCCTGCAGTCAGCAGGCTGAGGCATTATACACTGAGCCAAACCGGCTAGGGAAGGATATGACATTTCTTAGCCCTCTAGCAGTGGACCTTAATTTTTTTCTCTCCAGGATTGTGGTGGAAAAATCCTAGATCCCCTTTAGGGATTCTTATTACCCAACTTACTGAGAATATTACCAGAGGCATACAGAGAGCTTAGCCAATGAACGTTAAGAAAAGATGTTTCCTCTGTAGTTCACTCCAATCACAGGCTCCACCCCTGGCCCTCGAATCTCAGCTCCACCCCTGCCCAGGCCTGTAACCTCTGGCCAAGGATGCAGGCCTGGGCAGGGCACCCCCAGCCCCCTCTGATCACCTGTTCCACTCCTCGGGCCCCCTCGCCTCCCCTGCCACCTGCCTGGCTAACAGGTCTGACCACTTTAGTGGTGGGGCTGAGCCAGACTGGGCGCCGCCATCTTGTGGCTATGGGGGAAGCCATCTTTGTGTCGGAGTGATGCCTAATTTGCATATTACTCTTTTATTAGATAGGATTGTGTCATAATGACCAGCTGATCTCGCCTGTCAAAGGAATTTGCTTTGGAAAGAAAACTTGCATGAACACAATTTACATAGTTATTACTAAAATAAGTATAAACAATTAGGAATAATTACCATTTGCTGAATATGGGCATTTTGAAGTTCAAGACGTTCTTTATCACTTTTGCGTTTTTTCTCCTTTTCATGCTCAATGAAAATCTGGTCTGCTTTCATGACAGCCAGCAAATGTTCTTCATCCTCAATTTTTCTTTGTCTTTCTTCTTCTGCTTTGTTTTTCATCTAGATGTTAAAAAGTAAAGGAAAACACTGAAACCATGTTCAGCAACCACTGCTCTCTAAAGAAGGCACGGATTCAGAAAGCTCCAAGCAGAAAGTCAGCCCAGAGCAATGCAAAGACAGAAAATTGTATGCACCTGGGCTCATTCCCATGTGGACCGTTTACTTTGGTTTTATTTTATCTCCTAAACTAGGGGCCCGGTGCACAAAAATTTGTGCACTCGGGGTGGAGGGAGTCCCTCAGCCCGGCCTGTGCCCTCT
>PVJC01018466.1:0-31260 GCA_004026665.1 Murina feae | reverse complement strand
AACATAGACTTGAAAAAATGCAAAACTATAAAAAGAAATTAAGAAAAAAACTAAAAATAATCGCTATCAAAAATTGGACTTTGAAGGACCTAAATAGACACTTTTCAAAAGAGGACATTCAGAAAGCCAAGAGACATATGAAAACATGCTCAAAGTCACTAATCATCTGAGAGATGCAAATCAAAACAACAGTGAGATACCATCTCACACCTGTAAGAATGGCTATCATCAACAAATCAACAAACGACAAGTGCTGGAGAGGATGCGGAGAAAAAGGAACACTCGTGCACTGCTGGTGGGAATGCAGACTGGTGCAGCCACTATGGAGGACAGTATGGAGTTTCCTCAAAAAATTAAAAATGGATCTCCCTTTTGACCCTGTGATCCCACTCCTGGGAATATATCCTAAGAAACCAGAAACACCAATCAGAAAGGACATATGCATCCCTATGTTCATAGCAGCACAATTCACCATAGCTAAAATTTGGAAACAGCCTAAGTGCCCATCAGCAGATGAATGGATTAAAAAACTGTGGTACATCTACACAATGGAATACTATGCTGCTGTAAAAAGGAAGGAGTTCTTAGCATTTGCAGCAGTATGGATGGAGCTGGCGAACATAATGCTAAGCGAAATGAGCCAGTCAATGAAAGAGAAATACCACATGTCCTCACTCATCTGTGGATAATAATAACCGTTATAAACTGGTGAACAAAAAGAGATACAGAGGCAGAGCAGCATCAAACAGACTGTCTAATTACAGCAAGAAGGACAGGGAGGATTGGTGTGGGGGGGGGGGGAGTAACAGATCAGCCAAGGGACTTTTATGCATGCATTTAAGCATAACCAATGGACACAAAACACTGGGAGATAGGGGAGGCGGGTGGAAGGGCAGGGGAAAAAAGAGATATATGTACTAATCTTTGTAAAACTGTATGTAATTAATAGTAAAAAATTGGACTCTGCAAAAGACAGAGAGAATGAGAAAGCAAATGACAGACTGGAAAAGAATATTTTTAAATCATATCATATACCAAAGACTGATATCCAGAATGAATAAAGAACACTTAAAATTCAACAATATGAAATCAAACAACCCAATGAAAACACAGTTAATGACTTGAACAAACACTTCACCAAAAAGCATAGTTGGGTGGCAAACAAATCTCTATCGACGGTGACAAGAGGTTCAACATCATTAGGGGGAAAATTCAGAGTAAATATGGTAAGATACCACTATGCACCTATTGGAATGGGTAAAATTTATTAAGATTGACAATACCAAGTGTTATGGAGAATGCAGAGCAAGTGAGATTCATATCCTGCTGGTGGAAAGACAAAATGGTACAGCCACTCACTCTGGAAAACAGCCTGGCAGTTTCTTATAAAGTTAAACATACACTTACAATATGGTATAGTAATCCTACTTCTAGGTATTTACCCTGGAGAAATGAAAACTTGTGTTCACACAAAAACCACTACACAAATATTTATAGAAGCTTAATTCATAATCTCCCCAAACTGGTAACAACCCAGACGTTCTTCAGAGGGTGAGTGGCTAAGCAAACTGTGATATACTCAGGGAATAGTCCTCAGCAATAAAACAAAATGCTAGCAAAGTTTCAATACATGGAAATCCTGCATGAATCCTAAAATTGTTCTGCTGACTGAAAGAAGCTGAACAAACAAATTTGCCTAATGTGTGAATCCATTTATGTGACATTCTCAAGAAATCAAAAGTATAGTGACAGAACACCAGTGGTTAGGGATCTGGGAATGATGTGACTACAGCTAGAGAGCAAGAAGGAATTCTGATGTGTGATGGAACTTTTAGATATCCTGGTGGTAGTAGCAGAAACTACATGTGTTTGGATTCATAGAACACACACATTCACACAAAATTCAGGTTTTTTGTATACTAGAGGCCTGGTGCATGAAATTCATGCACCGGAGGGGGGTGGTCCTCAGCCCTGCCTGCACCCTCTGCAATTCGGGACTCCTACATCTCTTCCTTGTCTAGCTAACCTCTTCACATTTAAAAAAATTAACTGAAATACCACATACTCTAGGAAATCCCCTTTGAACAAATCTCTTTACAATCTGTATTAAGTATTTTCATAGTATATCATTCTTTTTCTTTAACAGCAACGTAGAGTAGATACAATGTGCTTCTCATTCTTGCATCTGAATTTTTTCTTCTTGCTCTTGTAATAGCAAATCTTACCCAATTTTCATTTGCCCTTCAAGGGCTTATATTTGGTTCAGTTTCTAGTTGGCTCCCTGCTTTTATTTTTTTTTTAAGCAATAAATTTGGGTTGTGATAATAAGCCTCACTTGTAATCAAGCCTGTAGGTCTCCCTATCTGAATACTTCTATAATACCTATCACTTTAGCATACCAGAGATTGTGATCATTTATAGGAAATAACAATAAATGTCACCTGATCATTTGATCTTCTAGTAATATTTTATAGCAATTATTCTAGTAATTTAACAATTACAAAATTGAGGCACGCAGAAATAAATCACAATAAATAATGACTCAAATATTAAACCATAGTACACTTAGGGCCTCCCTGGTCCTGTGCCTCAGATATCATAGCATATTACACAGTTCACATGGAACTCAGTTTCCTTTAAAATAGGAAGGGATCCCATACACATGAAGCAGCTACTTCCACACATATTTCTTTAATTTAATTCACATCACATATTCTTTGTATTAATTGTTGGAAAATCATCCTAGCAATTGCCTCTGTTTCTCTCT
This sequence comes from Murina feae, assembly GCA_004026665.1. Lineage (NCBI taxonomy): Eukaryota > Metazoa > Chordata > Mammalia > Chiroptera > Vespertilionidae > Murina > Murina feae. The sequence goes on along the minus strand of PVJC01018466.1, from coordinate 28,493 downwards.
GTATTGTTGCCTTACATTCTGATGTCATTACTGCACTTTTATCATCCACTCGCTCTAATAAGATTGTGAATTATTTAAGGGTAGAGATCATAACTTGAGCTTGTGTGTTCCCTGTCATGGTGTCTAGATAAATACTCAAATGCCATCCAGTCCAGATGACTGATGAGAGAGACCCACCATTGCTGGAGACCTCTGATTTTTATTTAAGGGGCCTCACTTGTCCTGTACCTTTACAGAGGGGTGAGTAGCGGCGAGGGAATTTGAGCAAACCCAGACAGAATTCTCCTCCTAAAAGATTTTGCTAAGCTGGCACCCGGGACCGCCGGGCATTTGTCCAATTAAAACCTGGACACACAGCAATAACAAAGGCACTGGTCTATTGCTAATGCCTAGGGATCAAACCTCAGCCTACAGGAACTCGCCCCCCCAGGTCAGGACTGGACGCTGGGTGGACCTGGGCTGGTGCTCCTAACTCTGGAAAGAGGGAGACTTCCCGTGGCAGCAGGCTAAAAGCCTCCAACTCTGCGCCACCCAACCAAACAGGTCCATAGCGCAGACTGGTCAGCGGAGCGGCTTCTTCACCTAGGATCACGGGGAGGCCTGGCCTGGCCTCTTCACCCCACGATCACAGGGAGGCCTGGATGTTCATCCTGTGATCGTGGGGGGGCTTGGTCTGGCCTGTTCACCTCGTGATGGGTGTTGGGCTGGGGCATGGACCTGGGCCACCACTTGGCGCGGAGCACGTGCAAATGGCCACGGGGCAGGAACATCCTTGGGGCCTGTGCCCATAGGCCTGGAGAGGCTGGGACATTCTGAGACCCTGGCTGCTCAGGGCTTATGCGTGGGCCTACAGGCTAGGAGCGGCCTGGGTCTGGAGCATGTGCCCTGGACCCAGGCCACTCAGCGCCTGCATATGCAAATTAACTCACCATCTTTGTCGGGTTAATTTGCATACTCTCCTGATTGGCGGTTAGCATAACAGAGGGATGGTCAATTTACATGTTTCTCTTTTATTATATAGGATTAACTAAAATAAAATAAATAATAGCATGAGTAAGTGTATATACTAGGATTTTTATGAGAAAAAGCTAATGTTATCATTAAACTATGGCAGCATAAAGAATTTTTAAAGTAGTTACAGAATCGTAGCTATCTTTGTAATATGTTACAGCATGTTCAAAGCACATTTTTGCAGGGGGAAAAAACTCTTTTCCTCCCTTGCCAACTTAGAAATCTTTATTTTGCAGCATTTAAGAAATCAGAGTTTGTCTAGTCATCTATACTACTCTTGTATATGCAGTCACTGAGGAGTGCTGGCATGTAAAATTCAAAAATAGTTATTTGATTTAGAAATTGAGTTCCTGTTCAAGAGTCTCCTGAGGATTCCTTCAGTGACAAAATGGCCCAAAGCAAAAGCAGGTGGGATGTTTGCTTTCCCCGATTGTAAAGTGGACAGAGGTCGGCGCATAAAGGCAGTAAAAGACAGCCCTGGGAGACAGGAGGGACAACTTCTGGGTCAAAAAATATCCCAAACTCCAGGGATTTTCATTGTTTTTAAAGACTAATCCTGCCTTCTTGGTGCAGAATCGCGTAGTGGAAAGTTTTTTGTAAAAAGGTTGCCTTAGTGAAATGCAAGGGAAATGAGTGGGTATTCTGCCCTATGTACTCAAGCCCCTTGGTATTCAGTGCGAAGGGTTGTTTTAAATCTGTGCTAAAGTGTGTTCTAGCTGGAAGCCTTGGTTTGGAAAGCAGTTGGCTTCCTCTGAGTTGTGTCTGGCACTGAGGCTCACACTTCTGTGATCTGTGTTTAGGCTATAGGGGCCTTTGTGACTTTGTGGGAACCACCCTGAAAAATGGCAACTGGGAGATTGCTTTGAGGGATTTTTAAATCGTTGGTTTTGCAATTTTGGCAAATTAAATATCTTGATGAAAAATAAACTTTAGATGTGTAATGGACAAGAATGAAAATGTCTCTTTTTCCAGAACAAATGGGTAAACAAAAGGGGAGAGGGGTAGTTGGTTTTGATTTTGCTATAGCATTTAAATATCTGTGTTGGGTAAAGAGTTTATTGACATTGTTCTTAACCCTCAGATGATTTCATTGGAAAAGGGTAGGTCGTGACCCTGGAGTATTTCCACAGAATTCTGAGTCCAGTCATTGGATTGAACAGCTGTGGTCTAATTATTTAGCCACTGTTCTTTAACAAATAACATATGTGAGGTTTATTGAACTTGTGATGCCAAAAGGCAGAGATGATAAAAGCAAATTGAATCTGACTTCTATTTTTGATCATGTGGAAAGAGCCAAGATATATAGTACAAAACTTGTTATATTTATTTTTTGAATTTTATTTTAAGTTGTTTTATTAACACTTAGAACCAAGCAACCCATAACGATGATGTTAATATAAATGATTAGATTCATAGGTTACCCTTTGAGGGTCTATTTAATTCATAATACGGTCAAACCATGGAAACTTAACACCATACACCACACAACCTTATTTCTCTTGGAAAATAAATTCTAATATCAGACACAAAATAGAAGGCACATATCTCTCCAATCAGGAAGCTAGAGAAAGTTCCCTTCACCCATTCACTGGGTTATCCAGTGGGCAGACTATGAATTCCTAAAGGTATAAGTAAAGCGAGAACAATAAAAACTTTTCTATGATCTTTTCTATGAGCCCCGCACCCTCCACACACACACAAATCCACATATTGAAATTCTAATCCTCAAAGTGGTGGTATTAGGTGGTTAAACTTTTGGGAGGTAATTAGAGCATGGAGACAGAACCCTCCTAATTGAGATTAATGCCCTCACAAAAGGGACCCCAGAGAGCTTACCAGTCCCTTTCACCATGTGAGGTTACAGCAAGAACTCAACAATCTGCCCCCATAGAAGGGCTATCACAAAGGACCCACCATGCTAGTGCCCTGATCTTATACTTCCAGCTTCCAGAATTATGATAAATAAACTTCTGTTGTTTATAAGCCACTTGTCTCTGGTATTTTTGTTATATCAGCCTAAATAGACTAAGACAAACTTTCTAAAATTTAATTTGATACAAATACTTGATATAGAAGTTTGAGGAACTTGTGGAAAAAAGTAGAACTTTGAAGAACTTTGTTAACTAAGTTTAGCATTACTTTTAGATTGAATCACTAGAGCCTCTGGAGGTTTCAATCAGGCCCTCCATCCTGTCTTCCTGATTCTTCCTTCATCAGTTCTGACAATGTTGGCCCCATAAATGGAACCTGAATCTGGTGGCTAGTTTCCAAAGGGACTTCAACAAGTAGTGAGGGCTGTGGCAGAGGTTGGTTTCATGGCATAGAGTGATAGAGTGATGAGGGTTGCAGTTGTTCAATTACCTAGTACCTATGGGGATTCCAACAGCAGTGGAACCAATGGGGGCATTAGTAGCTCTTCATGAATTTACATGCTTTAAAAACTGGGTCCTAGCTTTTTACATGACCTCCATCATAGTATGACCATCTCAGAAAGCTAGATCTTATGAACCGCTTTGTTGTTCCTGTTTTACATTAATGGAGATTATTCCATAATTGAAAAGGACAACTCTTTGGGAAGGCTAAATCATAAAGAATAAGATTGGATACGGGTGATCTTGAAAAGGTTCAGGGTTTGGGAACTGGAGAGAAACTGCATGAATCTGAGGAAGGTAAAGTAATCTGTGTTCAAGATTTCGAGTTTGCAATACCGAAAACATAAATAACACAGTTTTTAAAAGGGGAAAGGATCTGAACAGACATTATTTCAAAGAAAATATACAAATGCCCAGCACATGTGTTAAAATGTGTTTAATATCACTAATTGTCAGGAAAATGCAAATCTAAACCACAATGAGATGTCACCCTGAGGCTTGTAAGGAATCTTAATTAAAAAAAAAAAAAAAAAAAACAATAACAGCCCTGACCAGTTTGGCTCAGTGGATAGAGCATTGGCCTGTGAACTGAAGGGTCCCAGGTTCGATTCCGGTCAGGGGCATGTACCTTGGCTGAGGACACATCCTCAGTGGAGGGTGTGCAGGAGGCAGCTGATCAATGTTTCTCTCTCATTGATGTTTCTAGCTCTCTATCCCTCTCCCTTCTCTGTAAAAAAAAAATCAATAAAATATATTTAAAAAACAACAACAACAACACTGTAGAGAATGTAAACTGAAGCAGCCACTGTGGAAAATAATTCATCGGAATTTTAGAAATAGAATTACCAAGTTCTAATCAAGATGGGGGTACTGGAATCCCCATACAACCACATCAAAATTACAACTAAACTGCAGAACAATCATCATTCAGAACAGAGGTCCTATAACTAAGGTGAGAAAAAGTCATACAGAGACTAGTAGGAGGAATAGAGTTGTAGAATAAGCTAGTTCCATTCCCATTTGTGGCTGTTAAAAATGAGGAGGGATATACCAGCTGTGGAGGTTCCCTTGGAGGAGCAAGGGTTTCCAAACACAAACCAGGCTCCCCAGCCTAGGCTTCCAGTGTCAGGAAGAGAATTACCCCAAACTTCTAGCTGTAAAAACTAGTGGGAAATGTGGCTCAGTAAGACCAAGAATAACTGGAGACCCAGGTGTTCCTCTTAAAGGGCCAGCATGGACTTACTTGGACTCACCCCCACTGAATTCCAGCACTGGGGCAGCAGCTTGAAAAGTACCAAGGAGGAACTGAGTTGTTTGGCATCAGGACAAGGGGTGGAGAGGTAGCTTTCTCCTAGACAGAAGAGCTAACAGAGGCTTTGCTGAAACCTCTCCCCACATAGCTGGCAGGTTGATGGAGACTACGGATATAAAGAAGAAGCCACACTGAGACTGGTAGGAGGCGTGGAGATGCAGAATGATCCCTTGGAAGCCACATATCTAAGTCTCCATCAACCTTACTAACTGTGTTTGCCCTGCCCTGGAGATTCCCTGAGATCCCACCCCACCCAACTTGCAGGCCCATCTAAGCTACTTCCAGTGGCTTTTCCAGACAGACTTCCTGTCTTGGAATATGTACAGACTTTCTTAAAATCTGTCATGATTTAAAAACTACAAATAAGCAGTATCTGGCTTTGGCTTACTCTGTACCTCTTACTAAGTGGCTCCCTCCTGGCACTAGCTGCAGGAGACCTTGGCACTAGCAGCATGGCCTTGCATGAGCACCCCCGAGCCCAACCATCTACATATCACTTTGTAGCTCATGCCAGGTGATCCCTGACAGGCCACAGGCAGCAACTGATCTTGACCCATATCTCCTAAGAGGCCCAGAGGCAGCAAACCCAGGAGATGCCATCAGACTGTGTGAAAGCACCACCCAGCCACCTCCATGATTGACTCACTGAAAAGGAGGACTCACCAGGCACCAGAGCCTTGCTGAAGCAAGATCTTCTTCATAAGGGTGGCCCCTGCACAGCAGATCCTCTGCTGAGGTCATTGCCAGTTACCATATCATACTAGCCTGGGAATCACTCCCTTTCATTGACAATAACCATGATTCAACTACAAAAGGAGGTTGCACACCTGGGGAACACCTGGAGCACCCAGCTCAGGTGACTGGGAAGATTGCACCACTGGGTCCCATATGACACTTACTACATAAGCCACTCTACTGAGGCTGAGAGATGTAATAACTCTACCTAGTACACAGAAGCAAACACAGGAGGCAGCCAAATTGTGAAAACATGGAAACATGTCCCAAATGAAAGAACAGAATAAAATTCTAGAAAAAAAAAAAAGAAAAAAATGGAGTCAAGCAATCCGCTAGATGCAGAGTCAAAACACTAATGATAAGAATGTTCCATTAACTTAGAGGAAATATAGAGGAACTTAGTGAGAACTTCATTAAAGAGATAGGAAAGAGAAATATGGAGTTAGAAAACATAAAAAAGCAGTCAGACTACATTATCAAGATCAACAGTAGAGTGGTTGAAGCAGAGAATCAAATCAGCAAATTGAAAGATAAGAAAGCAAAAACACCCAATCAGAACAGCAAAAATAAAATTTAAAAATCCAAAAAAAAAAGAAAAAAATGAGTATAAGGAGCCTCTGGGACAACTTCAAGCATACCAATATTCGCATCATAAGACTGCTGGAAGGAGAAGATGGAGACCAAGGAATTGAAAACCTATTTGAAAAAAAAATAATGACAGAAAATTTCCCTAACCTAGTGTAGGAAATAGATATACAAGTCTAGGAAGCTCAGATAATCCAAAACAAGATTAACCCAAAATGGCCCATATTGAGATACATCATCATTAAAGTGCCAAAGGTTAAAGTCAAAGAATCGTAAAGGCAGCAAGAAAAAATCAGTTATTTACAAGGGAGCTCCCATAAGACTATCAGCTGATTTCTTAACAGAAACTTTGCAGACCAGAAGGGATTGGCAAGAAATATTCAAAATGATGAAAAGCAAGGACCTACAACAACATTACTATACCTAGCAAATCTATCATTTAGAATGGAAGAACAGAAAAGAGCTTCCAGACAAGAAAAATCCAAAGAAGTTCATTACCACCAAACCAGTATTACAAGAAATGTTAGTCTTCTTTAAGAAGAAGAAGAAAAAAATATGAAAAATATGAATAATAAAATGGCAATAAATACATATCTATGGACTATTACCATAAAAGCAAATGCATTAAATATTCAAATTAGGACATATGGAGTCTGAATTGATAACAAAACAAGACCTTTACATATGCTGTCTGCAAGAGATTTATTTTATTTTATTTTTTTTATAATTCTGTATGGTTGAAAGTATTACATATGTTCCCTTTTCCCCCATTAACCCCCTCCAACCAACACCCATATGCCCCAGGCCTTCAGCACCCTATTGTCTGTGGCTATGGGTTATACATATATGCATGCAAGTTCTTTGGTTGATGACATCCCCCCCTCCCCTGCCTTCCCTCTGAGATTCTGCACTCTGTTCTATGCTTCCATGTCTCTGGATCTACTCCATTCATAAGTTTATTTTTGTTACTTAGATTCCACATATGAGTGCGATCATGGTCTTTCTCTGACTCATTTATTTCACTTAGCATGATACTCTCCAGGTTCCTCCATGCTGTCTCAGAGGGTAAGAGATTCTTCTTTTGTGACTCATTTTAGATCAAATGACAAACAGAGACTGAAAGTAAAAGAATAAAAAAAATGTATTTCATGAAAATGGAAATAAACAAACAAAAAGCAGGGGTAGCAATACTTATTCCAGCCTAAATAGACTTTAAAACAAAAGCTGTATTACAAGAGACAAAAAGGACCCAGCAGTTTCACTTCTGGGTATTTATCATAAGAAACCCAAAACACAAAATCAAAAAAATATGTACATCAATATGTTTATTGAAGCATTAACAATAGCCAAGATATGAAAGCAACCTAAATGTCCACCAGTAATTGAATGGATAAAGAAGTGGTGCATATATACAATGGAATATGACTCAGCTATAAAAAAAGAATGAAATCTTGCCATCTGCAACAACATGAATGGACCTATAGGGTATTATGCTGGATGAAATAAGTTAAATAGAGGAAGACAATGCCATGTGATTTTACTTATATGTGAAAATCTAAAACACAAAATACATCCAATCAGAACTGCAAAAATAAAATTTAAAAATAAATGAACAAGAACAGAAATAGACTCATAGATACAGAGAACTTTTTGACAGTTAACAGATGGGAGGGAGATTACAGGATGGGTGGAAAAGGTGAAGGCATTAAGAAGTACAAATTAGTAATTACAGAATAGTCACAGGGATATAAAGTACATTATAGGGAATATAGTTAACAATTCTATATAATAAAAGCATAATATGCAAATTGACTACCCCTTCAGGATGCCTAGGCCATGCCCACCAGCCAATCAGAACGACTGTATGCAAATTAACCCAGCCAACATGGAGGCCAGCACTCAGGGAGCTGAGTAAACAGTCAGTTTCCGTTGCAGCAGGAGTGAAACTGTTTGCGGGCCACCTGGGCTTCTCTCCGCTCCAGGGAACAACATATTTGCAACATTGTTTCAATCCTAGAAGTATCAGAAGCTGAAGCAAACAGCAGGCCAGGCCTGACTTCTAAGGGCAACAGTGTCTCAATTATAGAAGCCACAAGGTGAAGCAGAGCCTGCCTAGGCCTCGACTTAAAGGAACAGTGTATCAATTATAGAAGATAAACAAACCCCAGGAACCTGCTTCCAGCCAGCCTTGCTGGGACATTGGGTCAATGGGAGCTGTGGGCAGCCTGAAAGTCTGAAAACACCCCTCAGCCCGTCACCCAGGTTGGTCACAACCCAATGGGGTGAGGGATTCCACTGGGGGCTTGGCCAGGCTGCAAACAGCCATCAGCCCCTCACCCAGACTGGCCAGGTACCCCAGTAGGGACCCAAAACCTTAAGGGACTGTGGGCAGCCTGAAAACGGCCCTCAGCCCCTCACCCAGCCTGGCCAATCCCCATGGGGTCAGGGTCCCCACTGGGGGGCTTGGCCAGCCTGCAAACAGCCATCAGCTCCTCACCTAGGCTGACCAGGCACACCAGCAGGTGGACATCCCCAGAGGGGTCCCAGACTGCAAAAGGGCACAGGTCAGGCTGATGGACCTCCCGAGTGCACAAATTTTTGTGCACCAGGCCCCTAGTATTACAATAACTATGGTGTCATATGGATACTAGATCTATCAAGATGATCACTTAGTAAATTGCATAATGTCTAATTACTGGATTATACACCTGAAACTAATATAATATTATATGTAAACTGTAATTGAAAAAGAAAATATTATTTAAAGTAACTCTCACGGTATGATTTCTCATGGTATCATGTAACCAAGTACTAAGTATTAATTTAAAAATTAATTATTTAATTAATTAAAAAATAAAATAAGTAAACTACCAAATGATTTAGGATTCCCACTTCTGGTTGTTTATCCAAAGGAATTAAAATCGGAATCTTGAAGAGATAAGTGCACTCCCATGCCCAGTGCAGCATTATTCATAATAGCCAAAATATGGAAATAACTCAAATGCCTATCAACTAATGAATAGGTAAAGAAAATGGTTAAAATGGTAAATGGTTAAAATATATAATATAACCTATATATATAAAAGGCTAAGTGTCCATCCGGCCAGTAGCTATGATGCTCACTGATCACTAGGGGGCAGTCACTCAATGCAGGAGCTGCCATGACACACACTGGCCATTTAAAAATAAACAGCACCATGGAACTGGCACCAACAAACCAACATTTAGCTTCCCCCAAGTGGGACACAGGCCCACCCCCACCCCAGAACAACACCCCACCAAATCACAGCCAATGCTGCCAAGACCCCATGCCGCAAAATGCGGCCCACAGCCCAGCCCAGCTAGGAAATGGTCACCGTGGGCACCTGGTAATGACATCACGTAGCAACGCCTGGCTTCCTCTCCCTAGCAACTAGTCTCCTTGGAGTGCATGAATTTTGTGCATGAGGCCTCTAGTGTGTGTATCTACTCTAATAATAGCCTAATATTGAAATTAACCATTTCTTTGGGACGCCTAAGCCACGCCCACAAGCCTATCAGAGTGGCTATATGTAAATTAATCCAGCCAAGATGGAGGCCGGCAGCCACAGAGAGAGAGCAGCAGCAGTTGAGGCTTGGGTGGTGGCGGTGGAAGCGAGCAGCAGGGGCCGGGTGGGTGGTGGCCCCAGCTGTGCTGTCAGTGGAGTAGCAAAGGCGGGGTCCCAGGCGCGTGGGGACCCAGCCTGCAGGGCAAGCCAGCCCGCACCCCAGCAAAAGCGAGCCCCTGTTGGCTGGTGCTGCTACCACTAGGTTCCAAGGCAAGCTGGGACCTGGGAATCAGGGCGCGTGGCCACCCAGACCCACCCAGGAATTCCAGCTGCTGTCCTGGCCAGCCCTGGACCAGCAGGGCTGAGGACCTGGGAACCAGGGGGCATGGCCAGACAGACCCATCTGGGAATCCCCAGCTGCTGTCCTGGCCTATGCTGGGCTGGGGCCATGGCTGCTAAGGAGGGGACGAGGGGGCTTGAGCCATCGAGGACCCCGCAGGCATCGCCCAGCAGCACCTGCTTGCCCATCTCCGTAGTGTGGAGCAGACAGGCCCAGCAGAGAGCAGAGAACCAGGTGTGGTGGGTCCAAGCCATCAGTAGCACTTCTCCTGATTGCTCCCGAATTGGATAAAGTCCAGGTCCGGCTGAGGGACCTCCCTGCTTGCCCTCCCCCTCCCCCACCTATATCCCCACCCCAATTTACCCGTGCACCAATTTCATGCACCAGGCCCCTAGTGTGTGTGTATGTATATATATATATATGAATGTATATGAGAGGATTTATTATAAGAATTGGCTCATGTGATTATGGAGGCCAGGATGTCCCATAATCTGCCATCTGCGTCTTCTAGCCAGAGAACCAGGAAAGCCAGTTGTGTATTTCAGTCTGAGTCTGAAGGCCTGAGAACCAAGAATACTTTTGTCCAAGGGCGGGGGGGGGGGGGGGTGGATGTCCCAGTTCAAGAAAACAGAACAAATTTGCCCTTTCTCAGCCTTTTTGTTCTATTCAGGCATTCAATGGATGGAGTGATAACCTCTCATGTTGATGAGGGCAGTCTTCTTCACTCAGTCTACTCATTCCAGAAGTAATGCTTTAACAGCTACTTGGGAATCCCCCTTAGTTCAGTGAAGTTAACACATAAGATTAGCCATCACATCGTATAAAGTTTCAGTTATGCAAGATAAATAAGTTCTGGGGATCTATACGGCAAAGTGCCTATAGCTAACAATACTATATTCTATACTTAAAATTGGCTAAGAAGATAGATCTGTTAAGTGTTCTTACCACACACACCAAAAAAAAAAAAGTAACAATATAAAAGGGGGTGGGAGAAAACTGTGGGAGGTGATGGATATGTTTATGGCTTTGACGGTAAGGACAATTTCATAGGAGTTTATTTATCCCCAAACTCATTAAGTTGCATACCTTAAATATGCATGCCTTTTTATATATCAACAACAATTCAATGAAATTATTTATCAAGTTTGAACTAGAAACTGACCAGGAGCAAAAGTTTGATCTAGATATTGAGAATCCAGTTTTGATTTGGGGAATGTTCAGAAACTAGCCTATCAAAGATGATAGGGATTGGGTTATGGGACAGGGGGAAAAGACACAATTAATTTATTACATTGAAATTAAGTTTTGATCATAGTGAATATTTCCCCATTTCTCATGACTTGGGTCAGTATGCTTATATATTTTCACCTAGGACCAGGTAGGTCCTGTGTGGACACACTGGCTCTCTTATTCGGTCTAGACAGTGCTGTCTAATAGGAATATTACTTGTAATGGGAGCCACATATATACTTTTAATTTTTCTAGTAACCACATTAAAAAAATAACAAGAAGCCCTAACCGGTTTGGCTCAGTGGATAGAGAGTCAGCCTGCGGACTCAAGGGTCCCAGGTTCGATTCTGGTCAAGGGTATGTGCGTTGGTTGCGGGCACATCCCCAGTAGGAGGTGTGCAGGAGGCAGCTGATCAATGTTTCTCTCTCATCGATGTTTCTAGCTCTCTATCCCTCTCCCTTTCTCTCTGTAAAAAATCAATAAAATATATTTTAAAAAAATAACAAGAAACTGGTGGAATGCATTTTAATGACATATTTTATTTAACCTAATATACCCAAACTGTTAGTTTAGTATGAATCACTATTTTAAAATATTAATGAAAAATGTTATTAAAAATGTTAATGAGATTTTTTTTTTGCTCTTTTCTTTTTAAAATCCAGTGTGTACTTTCCACTTTCAGCACAGCTCAATTCAGACATTAAATGTTCATCAGAAATACTTGATCTGTATTTAGATTTCATAAAATTTACAACTGGAAATGTAGATTTACATATTAAAGTTGTTCCCAACATACCTGAAAGTTTTCTAGTAAGTGCATTGAGCATCAGTTTTCAAATTGAAGTTTTCAAGGTGAGGGGCCCAGACTAGGTGATCTCTTTCTGGTCTAATTATCTGCGGATCTATTTTTTGCTAAATTATATGACTCAGTATTCTTAGGCATGGGCTTATATAGGTAAGGTAGTGTGAAGGCATTGTTTTGATGTAGATAAGGTTTCCCTGTGTCTAGAAAGATGAGAATAGGAGCAAATGTGCCCTTTTCAAACGAGGAGAAAGAATAGAGACTCTGCAAAGGAGAGGGATAGATGCTAAGACATTTAAAAAGAGGGTGTAAAGGAAAAATGCTACTGAAGACAGGAGGACAGAGTAGCTGTCAGCCTTGAGCACTTGAGAGTTTGTAAATCAGTATGTCCTCTCATGGTATCATGTAACCAAGAACTGTTACTGAAAAATACAGCTTTTCTTGTGAGCTTAATAAAAAAGAAAAAATGACTGAAAAAAATATCTGATACTAAAAATGGCTTTACACACAAAAAGAGAAAAAGAATTTATTATTAATGTCAAAGATCAAAACTACAATAATTCCACTTCAGGGGAAAGACATTAATCTGTATCATACTGAAACAGTTTTCCTATACCATGAAAAAGCAGAAGGACAGAGAGGAGAAATAGCTACAAACAATTTACTGCTTGTCTCCAGGAGATTCCTTAGGGCTGGGAAGAGCAGAGTGATGCGCAGTTTACCTTACTTGAAGAAATTTTAATGTTAAATAGAGAAACAAGGAGGGAAGCGTCTCCATAGCTGTACAGAAATACTCATGGAACAAGAAAGCCGTGCAGGATGCAGCTGGGGTGAGGCGGCCCCCTGGACACCCAGCTGTAGTGACCTGGTTATCCTGTCAGCCCCTCAGCAGCAGGCACCATTTCTCTTACTCCTGTGTCTCACCATTGTGGGCACTCGGTTACCTTCTGTTTCTGCTTCTGCTTATTTTGCTGCTATAGTTCACCAATTTACCCTGCCTAGGTGACCCATATTCAGCCTTACTGAGACCCAGGATTTGGATTGGCTTGGCCAGTCACCACTGAGATAGACATGTTGACACATATGGTCTCCTCCTTTGCAAACAGCAAGCCTGTAGATTAGGAGCTGACTTCTGATAAAAACATCTCTGGCTAGGATCTCAGGATCATGTGCTGCAGAGCATCTGACTCATCATAAAGAACTCTTGATTTCATCAGATGTGAGTTCTGGGCATAGCAGTTATTCTATGATGTCTGGTATTGGGTTATGGGAGGGGGGGGAAGACACAATTAATTTATTACATTGAAATTAAATTCTGATCATAGTGAATATTTCTCCATTTCTCATGACTTGGGTCAGTATGTTTATTATATTTCCACCTAGGACCAGGTAGATCCTGTGTGGACACACTGGCTCTATTATTCTGTCTAGACAGTGCTGTTAGTAGCACATCATCAGACATCTCATATGGATCATAACATCTCATCTGACTTAAGGGCAAGTTTGTAATCCAAGGCTATAAAAATTAATGCATATGTTGGCTATCAGCATGATTAGATTAGGCCTACATCTACATAACCTACACAGAAAATTGAGAGAAAAAAATGATCCAGCATTAAATAACTAAAATTAAAGTTATCAGAAAAAGTTTTATTAAGTGAATAATTTTATTTTTTATGTATGCATATATTCAAATCTTAAAGTAATTTTTAATTTTCAATCAGAGACTAAATTTTTAAAGTTTGCATCCCATTTTGTCAGTCATTGAGGACACGTCAGTAATTCAGAAGCTTTTAATTGATTTATGTTAGAAAACTGAGCAAATGAATGCTTATATAGCTTCTCTTAGAAAGCAAAAGGCAAAAGGAAATAAAGAAGAAGCAAAATTTAATGTAGAGTGAGCCCTGTTACGAGCAAAGGGATGCACATTTTAAAATGTGTTTGCAAGTCTTACATCTCACACTTCCATGGTTGGTCGCAAAGCTGAGAGGGACAACTGTTATTGACTCAATTTTGTGACTCATGTAAATTCACAAAGAGAAAGCAATGTAACATGTGACTGATCTTTTAAAGTAAAATTTCAAATCAGGTGTAGGGACCAGCAGCACAAAGCAGGATATGTAATCAGTATCTTTACTGGATAGGAAGGAGATGATGAATTATTAAAAGATGTCTTTTTATAGGTCTGACTTGAAATGGCAGGATTTGGAGTACAATGGCCAATCAAATATCCTTAGGAACATTTCCTACAGTCCTGATATTTTTAGATGTTTTGTGCTTACTTCTTCCGTAGGTTCTCCTGGCCCGCCTTTTAGTGTCTTCCAAGTTACTGGGTGTATCTGCTTTTTTTTTTTTGACCCCCCTCTCTCCTTCCCAGCTCACGTCCTTTGTAATTTATATATCCTGCTTCTTCATGAGTTTTCCAATCCTAGACAAAGAGCTATTTACAGCTGCCAAATGGTCACAATGGTTCTGTAAACAGGGAACTTATTTGAGTTAATGATTATCATCTTATTTGGGTGTTCATACAGATCAAAGAACGCTTTGGAATTTGATTTCATGTGAGGTTGAACATTTCAGAGGCTCAATTGTGGAGCTGCACAGAGAGAAGAATGCAAGCAAAGTCTCCCCCACGTGAACCAGTTTGAGTTCCAGGAGCCTACCTCTGCAGCTCACATTTATTTTATCTCTTACTCATCTCTAGCAGTCACCCAATTAGGTCCTGAATTATTAAAAAACCAGGATAGCAATTTTAAACAAGTTGGTCAAGGATAATGCTGTTACGTTCTTCCTTGTCTATTTTACTGTGACTTTGAGACCTTCCTCAAAAACTTGCCCAGATGTTTATTACCTGATTAATCGGGGGCTTAAGCATTGAATACGCCCATGCACATGAGACTCCAATAGCTATTCTGGCAATTAATTGTTATTTTAAAAAATCAAATAAAGAAGACTTCAAGAAAGGCAAAGCCAGAAAATAAGTGTTTACTGAGTAACTAGCATATGAATTCTTTCTTTCTTTCTTTCTTTCTTTCTTTCTTTCTTTCTTTCTTTCTTTCTTTCTTTCTTTCTTTCTTTTTTTCCTGATAAAAAGAGACAAAGCATCTACTTGTAGTAAGAGTCAACCATTATATTTTGCAGTTATAACATCAGAAAATATACCATGATGAGGTCACATAAATGCTCCTCCTGCACACATTTTTCTTTTTAGCACCTCTCAAAGTAGCTGGTAGTTTGAAGAAAATTCAGAAGCTGCCCATTCTCATTTATGGGCTATGTTTCTTTATGAAGTATATAGAGAATATTCTCTTTTTTGAATTTGATATCTAAAGGAATACTTCAACTTGATCTGTAGAGGAGCTAAGTCCTTAATTGGGCACAATCTGATCATTATTGAGCATTTTCTAATTCCCTGGTTGAAATATCAAACAAGGAGAGGGCAAATGTCCCAACGTTTGTCTGCTAAGCCTGGTGGGAGAAGAATGGCAGGATAACCCACCTTTCCACCTCCAAACACCCGCTGACCATTCCAACTCTCAAAACTGAAGGAATAAAGAAGTCACTGCCCTGACTGGTTTGGCTCAGTGGATAGAACGTTGGCCTGTGGACTGAAAGGTCCCGGGTTTGATTCCGGTCAAGGGCATGTACCTTGGTTGCAGGCACATCCCCAGTAGGAGGTGTGCAGGAGGCAGCTGATCAATGTTTCTCTCTCATCGATGTTTCTAACTCTCTATCTCCCTTCCTCTCTGCAAAAAATCAATAAAATATATTTTTTTTTAAAAAGAAGTCACAAAACAGGTGGTTTAAAAGAGAGAATTGATGCTTCTATGGGAATTTGAGAGTTGATCTGGCTCTTTTACATCATACACTTCAGCTTTCAAATTTCCATGTGCTAAAAAATCACTGAAGGAGCTTGTTTTTTAAAAAAAATGCCCCCAGAGATTCTGATTTCAAATGAAAAGATTAGGTGAGGCCTCAGGACTTGCAGCTTTTGTTCTCCTTTCTCTTTAATTCTGGAATGGTCTGAAGAATAGCTTCTGTTGATGGATAAATGTGGAATATTTTGTTCTTTATATCCACACTAGGGGCCCAGTGCACAAAAATTTGTGCACTCGGGTGGGGGGGGGGCCGTCCCTCAGCCCGGCCTGTGCCCTCTTGCATTCTGGGACCCCTCAGAGGATGTCCACCTGCTGGTGTGCCTGGCCAGCCTGGGTGAGGGGCTGATGGCTATTTGCAGGCTGGCCAAGCCCCCAATGAAGACCCTCACCCCATGGGGGTGTGGCCAGCCTGGATGAGGGGCTGAGGGCCGTTTTTAGGCTGTCCACAGCTCACATTGACCCAACATCCCATAGAGGCTGGCTGGAATCAGGTTTCTGGGGTTTATTTATCTTCTATAATTGAAACTTTGTTGCCTTAAGCAGAGGCCTAGGCAGGCAACGAAGGCTCCTGTTTGCTTCAGGTCCATGGCTTCTATAATTAAAACATTGTTGCCTTGAGCAGAGCCCCAGCCGGCCTAGGCAGGCAGTTTCCTCCATCGCTGGTGCAATGGAGCCTCCTATTTGCTCTAGCTCCGTGGCTGCTGGCCTCCATCTTGGCTGGGTTAATTTGCATACAGCCGCTCTGATTGGCTGGTGGGTGTGGCTTGGCTGGTGGGCGTGGCTTGTGTGTAATGGAGTGGGGTCAATTTGCATATTACTCTTTTATTAGATTAGCTTTTCACTGTGGAGATCAAACCAGCACGCTTGTTTCCTTTTCACAGTTTGCAAATTTAATATTTTTATTTTTGTAATCCAGTGAGGATGAGGGGACCAAGAGTCACTTATCTTTACTCCTCTAAACACATTTTTTGTTCTGTCTTAAGAGAAAGACTCTTCCAAGTGATCTACATTGTCTATTTTTTAGAGATCCTTTTCTAACCTTGAAAGCACCACTTGGAGAATTCTTGGAAAGGTCCAGTTAATATATCTAAACTTTGGAGAGCAGGTTGTCCAAGAAATGTGCTGTGTCTAAACAGTAGTAAAATAAATAGTCATAATGTCAGAGATGAATGTAGAGCAAAATCAATAGCATTAGGCATTTGAAAAGAAGAACTTTCTACTTCATGACTCAATTTATTTTTCGATTATGTATTTTAAGAAATGTCAAATAAGAGCTATTAAATTTAGTATATGTATCACCAAAATACTGATTCTTAAAATATTAGATTAAAATATTATTTTAAATATAAATAGTTTGCTTTTGATCATATAAGTCCAAAAGAGCTAAAGGGTTTTTTTTCCCCTCCAGTTTTCTAAAAATAAGTTGCCTTTGAATAAAAACCATATATGGAATAGTTATCCTTTAAAAGAGACTATTTTTTTGTTTTAAATTACTAAAAGTATTTTGCATTCTTAACTACAGCATTCATTACTATGAATAGATTTAAATTTTTCTTGCACATATTTGAACTGAATTTTCTAGAACACTTGTATAGAATTAAGTAGAATTGCCAATTTTGATACTACTCTTTTACATAGAGATAGGTTTCTAAAGTTAAAAAGAAAAAAGAACTAAAGTTAAGCTTATTTATTTCCATTTAATTGTACTGAGAAAATATGCATGTTATTCTTTATCTGAATATGTTTCCATTTTTATAAAACATTCATTCCTGACCTCAGACCCTAATTTATTTTGTGTATCTTAAAATAATATGCAAACTGCAGTGAGTTTTTATTTTTGTTGATGAGAGATAAACCCATCCTGTGATAAAGTGAGAATCTTGGTGTTTTGCATATACCCCACTTATTGCCTGCCATTGCATTTCCCCATGCAAGCAGAATTAAAGCCACCCAGATTTTATGGACATGTGGTGTTGAATAATTTGATAGAACTGACAATTTATAAAAGGATATAATGTCAGCAGCAATTTGTTCCTCCTCAAGAACAATATTTATTTTCTATATAAGAATATAGAGGCAGGCCCTAACCAGTTTGGCTCAGTGGAGATAGAGCATCGGCCTTCGGACTGAAGGGTCCTGGGTTCAATTCCGGTCAAGGGCATGTACCTTGGTAGTAGGCACATCCACAGTAGGGGGTGTGAAGGAAGCAACTGATCGATGTTTCTCTCTCATCAATGTTTCTAACTCTCTATCCTTTTCCCTTCCTCTCTGTAAAAAATCAATAAAATATATTTTTTAAAAAAAGATATAGAGGCAGCTTGTTTATAAGAAGATATTGGATTTATATAATTTATCTTTATTGTTGAAAGTATTACAGATGTCCCCTTTGATTGACTATGCTTTTTATCCCCATTGACCCCATCCAACCTGTACCCACGCCTCCCAGGCCTTTATCACTTTATTGTCTGTCCATGGGTTATGTTAATCACTGCCTTCCCAGTCCCAAGGCCCTGACTTCCCTCTGAAATTTGTCTGTCTGTTCCATGCATCTATGTCCCTGGTTCTATTTTATTCAGCAGTTTGCTTTGTTCATTAGATTGCACACATGAGTGAGATCATGTGATACTTATCTTTCTTTGACTGGCTTATTTTGCTTAGCATAATACTCTCCAAGTCCATCCATGCTGTCTCAAAGGGTAAGAAACCCATATTTTTTGTAGCTTTGTAGTATTCCATGGTGTAAATGAACCACAGATCTTTTATCCAGTCATCTGCTGATGGGCACTTGGGCTATTTCCAAATCTTAGTTATTGTAAATTGCACTGTTATGAACATAGGGGTGCATATATTCTTTCTGATTGGTGCTTCAGATTTCTTGGGATATATTCCTAGAAGTGAGTTCACTGGGTCAAATGGGAGTTCCATTTTTAATTTTTTGAGGAAACTTTATACTGTTTTCCAGTAGCTGCGCCAGTCTGCATTCCCACCAGCAGTGCACGAGTGTTCCTTGTCTCCACATCCTCACACAACAGGTCTGTCTATTCAGCCACCATTTTCCCCCCAAATATTGGATTATGTGTGAATGTGTGTTTGAAGCATCCAGATGTAAGAAAAAAATTAGGGACAGATTTTCCTTTCACTAGTATAGACAACTGCAAGATATTCTATTTTTGTCTAAAGCATTCATAAACATTCTTTAGTAAGAACTTGTTCACCATGTGGCCCTATTTAAGCAAGGAGCCAACTTTGAGAAGGCATTTTGGGTCATCTTGCTTTCATATCTCCAGGGATTTGTCTGACTTTAGTTCACTGGGGACTGTAGGCCAAGCCATCATGGACGATCTTTGGGGACTAAACGGCTTGTTTAGAAGCAATCCTGCAGGTTCCACTGGTTTTCAGGTTTACGTTCTCACCCTCTTTTGTATTACTCTTTCACGCAATCTTTCAATTGTCTGGATGGAGTTCAGGTATGAGGGCTCTCACCTGCAATGAGCAGAAATCAACGTAAATTTCCTTTGGGTTGTGATAGGCTGAGATAAAAATAATGGATTCGTAATAGAATGGATTAGATAGCTCAGCATCAGGCATGGCTGCACCCATGGAAATTGCCATCCAGAATCTCTTCCCGCCCTCCTTCCTAGGTTCTTTGTCCTTTTCTGGTGGTTTTAGTCTCAATAACTGAATAATCTGATAGAGCTGCCAGCCTATCAAGGGCATGAAGTTCTCAATAATTGGGGCCAGAGATTGCTGTCCCTCCTGGGAGACACAGAGGCAAGACTGGCCTGGGTGACACCCTTGCAAATTCTGAGCTCTAGCTCACACTTGAGATAGAAAAGCATGTTATCTAAAGAGACCAGGAATACAATGAGCAGAGAGTGGACTTTACTATTTCATACTAATCTGGGAAACTCAGACTGAATTTTACACATTTCACCTCACTGAATAAAAACCTCATGTTAAAGATAGGACACTGAAGCTTTGCAAGAGACTAAGAAAGTTTCCCAAGGTTACTTGCCCCAGGGAGGGCTAGAATCTGGCCAGTGGAGAGATTTTTCTGGAGGTCATTCACTGAACATCTAGTATATGCCTAGTGTACTTCAAGGTTCTCCAACAGAAGCTGGAAGAAGCTATGTCCCAATAACCCAACGCCTCATGACACCTGCAACAGAGGCAGGATGCTCAGAGAGGGATACTGTCTGGAGGTAAGGGCTTCATGAGGACCTCAGGTTTCTCTGGAGAGAGAATGCTCTTATCTCAGGAAGGAATGGGTCTGCTTTCCTCCCTGCTTGAATTCCCCCCTAAATTTTGCTCAGTATAAATTAGGGGGTTTTTCCAGATGCACTACTACCTTTTTGTGTCATAGAGGACATAGAGAATCATCGCCTTGTAATGCTACACAGACCTACGAGAAGGATTTAAGCCAATTTCCTCACATTATATGTTAGGACATTTAGGGCCAGAAAGGATTGAGGGATTTCTGGAGGTCAAACACAGGTTAGTGGCGGTGCTAAGACTTTAAACTAATTCCAAATTCTATGTTCTTTCCCTATGAGCCCCAACCATTTAAATTTCATATTTAAATATCCTAATGGAAGTCTCTTGCTGTTAACCCAAAGTAGTCAAGGTCTTGTGACCAGGTCAGACCTGACATTTTAGCTTAGAATAGCTTTCCTTCCTTTTTGCTTCCCTCTTCTGCTCTCCCTCCCTCTTTCTGTGTAGCTTCCTCTGTCTCGGGGATGCTTTGGTCCTGGATACGGACGATAAACTCTTCCTCTCTCATTCTCTCGGTCTCTGGCTCTCTCAGCATTTAGTGTATCACGCAGTGAGTGTATGATGTTCTTCTGATGTGGTTTTATGTATTTTAAACTCTGTTTCGTGGAGTGTACATTTGCTGTAAATGCCCAGATTGCAAATGGTAGCAAAGTGCTATAAAAGTAAAACGCCTTTATTGGAGAAAATATCCACAGATAGAGAATGAGCGCCCATTCCCACCTCCATTTCCTTTCCTTCTCACTTACTGGATAAGTACTTAGCCTTTTAAAAACCTTTCCATGTGAATCAAGATGTAAAATATTTGCTGTGTGTGTCTACATGGGAAGTTAATGAATTACAAAAAATTCTTACTTTTTTAAAATAACATTTTCTATCTCTTTATGCATGAAGTACACAGAAATAGGCAGTGATTTTAAGTGAAATGATGGTCTTTACAAAGGAGAGACTGTTACTTCTGTGAGACTTCCAAATACCCCTCGCATCCAGTAAACCTTCTGGACTAAATAAGGCAGAACATATTACTATGCCTTTTCCATCTATTGTCTAACACTTAAATAAACTTTACTGTCTTGTACTTCCTGTTCCCTTAAAAAAGTAAAAGTTCTCTTGGTAAAGAAAGGTTGCACTGATCTGTTTTAAAAGCAACGCCAAATCCTCCAGTAAGAAGGCAAGACTCTATGGATGGAGTTTTTGTTTTTTGTTTTTTCTCATTAAAAACAATCTGTTCCTAGAAACTGTGGAATGCTTGCAAGATTTTTTAATAATGAATAAATAAGTCTCAAATGACCAGTATAGAAAAAGGAAAGAAATTCACTCATTCTGGAGTTAAAAATAAACCTGAGAAAAGTTTGTTGGAAAAAAATAAATAAATCCTTGGATAGCTACAGGGCTGACTTAAAACGGTGCCTGCTGGGTGCAAATCCAGTCTTTTTGGATTTAGGGCCTTCTGTCACCTTCAGGAACCGTTACCCTCAAGTCAGTTGGCTCATCGAAGGCCCCTCTATCCTTTCCACCATGAAGTCTGGCTGTGGGGGTGTCTGGTTCACTCGGGGGTTGATTAACTACAGCTGGTCTTGGGAGCAAATGTTCCTTCTTATAACATGAAGAATTGCAAATTCCTATATCCCAGGATCCCCCGACAGCTGAAACAGCAGCCGGGAAAGAGTCAGTTTATGTTTTTGAGGGTAAGAGCACCACTTGTGGTTTGTCTGTCTGGAATCTTATTCATTGTTTTCTAGAAACATTTAACTTTAATCATGGGGAGTAATAAAAATATG
The DNA here is from genome assembly GCA_004026665.1 of Murina feae. Classification (NCBI taxonomy): domain Eukaryota; kingdom Metazoa; phylum Chordata; class Mammalia; order Chiroptera; family Vespertilionidae; genus Murina; species Murina feae. The sequence continues at coordinate 6,650 of PVJC01018466.1, read as the reverse complement.
TACTGTGGTTACATGGTACATACTTCTTTCAAAAGGAGCTTGGAACTTTGGACATTTTTATTTTCTATTTCACCTTGTTTTAGGAATGAAGTAATATAAATAAACATACTCATAATTTGTGGAGATGGGGATACTGAGCCAGCAAGATTATAATTGGCCTATTATAATCTAATCAAGATGGGAGTTAAATGAATTCCACTGATCTTGAACTTCTGTCCCACATTCACTAGATCACTGCCTTCTCACTGAATGTTTTATTATCTGATTACAGTCATGGAAGGATTGGGGGTTTGGAGCAACGTGGTGTATATTTCAGTGCTGGCCTAGTGAAGTCTTTGCCATGTGACAAAGAGCTTTTTACTCAAAACCTTGGTTTGTTTGTTGTTGTTGTTTTGAAAAGGTAATTCCTACTCATTTGGCTTATTGGGGAGATTAAATGAGGTAATATGTGAACAGTTAGAGCTCTGTGATGCCACTTACATGAGGCAGCTGGAAGACTCAAATTCACAGAGACAGGAAATAGAATGGTGGCAGCCGGGAGCTGAGGGGAGGGACAAGGGACACTATTGTTTAATGGATACGGACTTCAAGTTTGAAAGATTAAAGGAGTTCTGGAGATGGATGGTGGGGATGGTTGCACAACAACGTGAATGTGCTTCTTGCCGCTGAACTGCACACTTAAAAGCAGTTAAGACGCTATATTTCATGTTATGTGTATTTTCCACAATAAAAAACAAAGCACTTTTGTACATTGCCAGGCAACTTTTGTTAATCTGACACTTAATGCCTTCTTTCTTAGTCTTTCATTTTGCCCTTGACAAACAGCTGACAGGCATTGGAGATCTGATCAGGGAATATCTGGAACTCTGAGCAAGATTATTTGGCTGGGTCCACTGCTCAGAAACACAGATTGTCAGGGATGACGTGAATTCAGAGAATATCCAAGCCCCACATTTTCATATTAAACACAAGAAAACTGAGGTTTGGAGAAACTGGGGTTTTGGCCTAAAATGACACAGCAAATCACTGGCAGTGCTAGAACAAAAACCCAAGTTTATGAACGCCTAGTCTAGTTTGCTTCCCCCAAATCTGAGATCTTCGGGCATCTTGTGGGTATCGTTGGACCACTCTGACCTCAAGTGGGGCTAAGGATCTCCTCTACAAGATAGAAAACTTCAGAAACTGGGATATAAAACACTCCCTTGACAGGCAGTTGTTTTCCATGGCTTTATTGAGGTACAAATGACTTACAGTAACTGCGCAGATTTAAATCACACTACTTGAGGACAGAGAATATTTGACTCTTTGTACCAGGTGTACTGGTTAATAATGTGGATTTTATAATCAAAGAAAACATGATAACTTCAAGAGGAACATCAAAAGTGCTTTATTCAGCCCTAACCGGTTTGGCTCAATGGATAGAGTATCGGCTTGTGGGCTGAAGGGTCCCAGGTTTGATTCCGGTCAAGGGCATGTACTTTGGTTGCAGGCACATCCCCAGTGGGGAGTGTGCAGGAGGCAGCAGATCGATCTCATCAATGTTTCTAACTCTCTATCCCTCTCCCTTCCTTTCTGTAAAAAATAAATAAAAAATATATATTTTTTTTAAAGTTTTTTATTCAAAGTGATGTCCATTGCTAGCTACCCATTTCCCCCATCGTTAGGTAATTTGTGGATATGGTCCCAATGGAACTTTTCTTGTTTTGAGGCAAACCATTCAGAGACCCAATTTTCCACTTCTTTGTGCGTTTTGAAGTGCTGCTCAGAAAGTGCGTGTGCCATCGTTTGGAATAAGTGGTAATCTGAAGGAGCAAGGTCAGTGAATACGGTGGGTGGGTTAATACTTCCCAGGCAAGCTCTTCCAACGTGTCTTTAACGGGTTTGAAGTGTGTGACGGTGCAAAATCACCATGAAGCAAAACTACCTTGTCGTGTCTTCTGGCCCATTCTGGTCGTTTTATAATTAAAGCGTGGTTCAAATTGACCTGGACATTTTTTGTCTTTCACATTGAAATCATCACTTTTAAAGCATTTAAACCAGCGTTCGCAAGCATCTTGAGATGGAGCAAGTTCACCATAAGCTTCCCAAAGTATATGATAACTTTCAGCAGCACTTTTCTTCAAAATTATGAATTAAAACTTCTCACAAATGCTCTTTTTTTTGGCACGAAATTCAACATTTTTAAGTGTTGTTAACACCTGATGTTAACACCTTCAGAAAATTTGAATTATGAAGTTTTGAATACCTGATGTTAAATTATGAAGTTTTGAATACCTGATGTTAAATTATGAAGTTTTGAATACCTGATGTTAACACCTTCAGAAAATTTGAATTATGAATTTTTGAAGCTTGTTGTCAATACAACAAAATAGCATACATGTCAAATCGCATATATGTCAACATATGTGTAACTCCATTTATTGAAAAAAATCCGCATTATCAACTGGTATGCTTAGTACAGTCAAACCCATCAACCTTTCAATGGTGATTTGTTCTCCCACTTTGAAGTTCAAAGTCTTTCTTTATCACGGTTCATTAAATATTTATCTTCAAAAAAATAAATTGTACTATTTGATAAGCCTTGACATAGGTGTGTATATGAAACCATCACCACTATCACAATAATGACATATCCATCACCCACCGAAATTTCCTTGTTCCCATTTTTTAAAAATATATTTTTATTAATTTAAGAGAGGTAAGAAGAGGGAGAGAGATAGAAACATCAATGATGAGAGAGAATCATTGATCAGCTACCTCTTGCATGCCACCCCACTGGGGATAGAGCCCGCACCCCAGGCACATGCCCTGCCTGGGAATCAAACCGTGTTTATAGGCTGACGCTCAACCACTGAGCCATGCCAGCTGGGCCCTTGTTCCCATTTTTAATGTCACTCTATATCCTACTTCACCAGAAAGCCACTGATCTGTATACTTAAAAACAGTTAAGACATATGTCATGTTATGTGTATTTTCCACAATAAAAAAACAAAGCACTTTGATATCTGAGTGAACCTGGCAAGTGCTGCTTTCAAACACAAACTAACCAATTCAGAGCACATACTCACCCCCTCCCCAACCCCCCCAACAACCTTTTTCTACCAGCTCTTACACTCTGGACCACCAGTCATCTGATCAAATCCCCCCCAGGGCCAGGTATCAAACAACTAGGAGCTGCACCTACATTCTGGAGCCTGATAATCATTCAAACCTCAATTCTGCTTAGCCTACTTACCCAGAATCATCTGTGTCTTTTTACAAAAAACTCAATAAAGTCTCTTGCCCACAGTTTTCCCTCACTCCCTCTGCCTCTTGACTGACCCTGGAGCTCCTTGTGTGGCCCCTGCATGGTTTGCCAGGCCTCCTACTTCTAGGGAACTGTGAGTAAAAAAAATTTCCTCCTTCCTAGCAGTCATTTCCATTAACTGTGTGTCTTGTGTTACCTAAATTAAAATATTCCAAGGATATTTTAAAATACTTTCATTGCTCTTGAGTAAGTCCTAGTTGTGGAATGGCTGAATCACATGGTAGACACATGTTTAAGTCTTTCAGAAACTACCAAACTTTGTCCAAATTTTTACATTCTAAGCAGCAAGCGTGAGAGTTTCTGATGCTCCACTTCCTCACCAACACTTTGTCAGATTACTCTTTTTAATTTTAGCCATTCTTTGTGGTTTAAATTGTTTCACCCTAATGAAATTTTATGTTGAATATTTTTTTGTGTGCTAATTTGCTTTTCTTATATATTCTTTGAAGATGTATCTGTTCAGATCTAGATTCACTTTTTTATTGGAGTGTTTGTTTTCTTGTTGAGTTTGAGAGCTCTTTAGTCCTTAATCAGATATATGGCTTACAAAGATATTCCCCCAGTCTCTGGCTTGGCTTTTCGTTCTCCTATCGGTACCTTTTGAAGATCAGAAATTTTTAATTTTGATGAAGTTTATTTTGTCAGTTGGTTCTTTTTTAAAAAAATCTTTATTGTTCAGATTATTACAGTTGTTCCTCTTTTTTCCCCCCATAGCTCCCTTCCTCCCAGTTCCCACCCTACCCTCTGCCCTTACCCCCCCCACACACACATACTGTCCTCATCTGTAGGTGTACGATTTTTGTCCAGTCTCTTCCTGAACATCCAACACCCCTTTCCCCCTGAGAATTGTCAGTCCACTCCCTTTCTATGCCCCTGATTCTATTCTATTCACCAGTTTATTCTATTCATCATATTTTTTTATTCACTTGAGTTTTAGATTCCTTTGTTGATAGATATGTATTTGTTGTTCATAATTTTTATCTTTACTTTTTCTTCTTCCTTTTTTTAAAGGATACCTTTCAACAGTTGATATAATACTGGTTTGGTGGTGATGAACTCCTTTAGCTTTTTCTTTTCTGTGAAGCTCTTTATCTGACCTTCAATTCTGAATGATAGCTTTGCTGGGTAAAGTAATCTTGGTTGTAGGTTCTTGCTATTCATCACTTTGAATATTTCTTGCCAGTTCCTTCTGGCCTGCAAAGTTTCTGTTGAGAAATCAGCTGACAGTTGTATGGGTACTCCCTTGTAGGTAACTGACTGCTTTTCTCTTGCTGCTTTTATGATTCTCTCCTTGTCTTTTGCCCTTGGCATTTTAATTCTGATGTGTCTTGGTGTGATCCTCCTTGGATTCCTTTTGTTTGGGGTTCTCTGTGCTTCCTGGACTTGGAAGTCTATTTCTTTCTTCAGGTAGGGGAAGTTTTCAGTCATTATTTCTTCAAATAGGTTTTCAATATCTTGCTCTCTTTCTTCTTCTGGCACTCCTATAATTCTGATGTTGGTACGCTTGAAGTTGTCCCAGAGGCTCCTTAAACTATCTTCATATTTTTGGATTCTTTTTTCTTTTAGCTTTTCCAGTCGGGTGTTTTTTGTTTCTTCGTATTTCAAATCTTTGACTTGATTCTTGGGATCCTCTAGTCTGCTGTTGGATCTCTGTATATTATTCTTTATTTCAGTCAGTGTATGCTTAATTTCTAGCTGGTCCTTTTTCATATCCTCGAGGGTCTCACTAAATTTGTCAGCAGTTTCTGGAAAATTCTTGAAGAACCTTATAACCATGGTTTTGAACTCTATATCCAGTCATTTGCTTTCCTCTATTTCTGTCATTTGTGATCTGTTTCTTTGTCTCCACATTTTGGCTGCTTCCCTGCATTGATGGAGCGGCTTTCTGTGCTACATGTCCTGTAGGGTCGAGTTGCTCAGCCTCCCCAATTACCTGAGATGGACACTCTTGGTGCACTCTTTTGTGGGCTTTGTGCACAATCTTGTTGTAGCTAAGCCTTGATTGTTGTTGGTATCACTGGGAGGAATTGACCTCCAGGTCACTTGGCTGTGAGAATCAGCTGTGTCTAAGGTGGGAGAACTTCTGTGCTGGAGACACCCTTATGGGGCAAGACTTGCTTCAGTGGAACTTCGGTGCTCACTGAGTCTGCCCCCTGAATGTGTCCCTTATGGATCTGAGGAGTTGTAATCTGGATGGTGCCACTCTGACCACTGGGTACACTGGCTCTTGGATCTCTATGGAGGTGCTAATTTAGCCTTTGCCTGAGGCTACCCAGCCTTTTATATGTAAAAACCTCTGCATGCAGCTTGAGTGGAGTGGGGTCTCAGGGAACCAACAGGGTGGAGCAAACAGCTATGGCTGATCCTTAGCCCTGCCCTAAGAGGCATGGGGTCTCAGTATCCCGAGGTAATCTCTGCAAATACTGCCAAGAGAAAGCCATTCTGGAGTTCCTCCTGATGCCAGATAATCCAGCCTCTCCCCATATGAGTCTGGATCCTCAGAAACTCACCTAGAGCCACCCAGAGCTTGTGACTCCCTCCCTATTGAAAAAGAGAACTGTGTCCTCAGTTGCCAGCCCTCTCCGAGAGTCCTTTCCATGCACACCTCTGTACCTCTGCACTTGACTTCTGCACCTCCTCTGAGTCTCGGTGTGGTTCTCTCTTTACTTCTAGTTATAGAATTTCCACTCAGCCAGCCTTCCTGTGGTTCTAAGTGGTGTCCACCCTTTCTCTTTGTTGTAGTTTTGAAGTGGTTGTGCCAGGCAGTAATTTCAGGTGTTTACCTGTGCTACCATCTTGGTTTTCCCCTCAGTTGATTCTTTTATAGATCTTGTTTATGGTGTCAGTTCTAAGAAATCTTTGCCTAACCCAAGATCACAAATATATTTTTTCTGTTTTCTTGTATCGTTTTTGTAGTTTTGGGTTTCACACGTAGGTCTATAATATATATATATATATATATATATATATATATATATATATATATATAAAATAAAAGAGTAATATGCAAATTGACTATTACCTGAGACACCTAAGCCATGCCCACCAGCCAAGCCAAGCCTCCCAGCCAACCAGAGCAGCTGTATGCAAATTAACCCAGTCAAGATGGAGGCCAGCAGCCATGGAGCTAGAGCAAACCAGAGGCTTCTGTTGCAACTGCCTGCCTAGGCTGGCAGAGCCTCTGCTCACGGCCATGCCCACCAGCCAATCAGAGTGGCTGTATGCAAATTAACCCAGCCAAGATGGAGGCCAGCAGCCATGGAGCTAGAGCAAACCAGAGGCTTCTGTTGCAACTGCCTGCCTAGGCTGGCTGAGCCTCTGCTCACAGCCACACCCACCAGCC
>PVJC01018465.1:12120-31355 GCA_004026665.1 Murina feae | reverse complement strand
CGGGGGATGTCCACCTGCTGGCGTGCCTGACCAGCCTGGGTGAGGGGCTTTAAGGCTGCCCACAGCTCCCATTGACCCAACGTCCCAGCAAGGCCGGCTGGACACAGGTTCTGGAGTTTTTTCTCCTATAATTGATACTGTTCCTTGAAGGCCTGGGGTAATTGATACACTGTTCCTTTAAGGCGGCCTTCTAACTAACTGAAGGCTCCTCTCTGCTTCACCTCGCAGCGTCTATAATGAAACAATTGTTACTTTTACTGGTTAGGTCGGAGCTGCTCTTTCCTTCAGCTCCGGAGGATTCTATGATTGTTACAATGTTTCAAAAAGCTGTGTTTCGCTAGAGGCAGTTTAATCGGAGCTGAGCTGAGAGGCGCAGCTTCACTTTCGCTGCTGCCGCAATGGAAAGGGCTGTTTACTCAGGTCCGTGAGTGGCGGCCGCCATGTTGGCTGGGCTAATTTGCATACAGCCGCTCTGATTGGCTGGTGGGCGTGGCTTACCCTGTCTCGGAGAAACGGTTAATTTTAATATTTCGCTTTTATTAGTTTAGATATTTTGGCTAAGCTTCTTGATTTCTCTCATTACAATGAATTTTGCTTTCCCTTGCTTCCCAAATCTTCTTTCATTTATTAACCTCTTTTGCGGCCCTTTCCAGTGTTTGCCTGGTGTTATCATGACTTGTGCATTTGTCTGCCTCCCTTGCTGGGTAGCAAGCCCCTAGAGGACAGATAATGGATCTTGCCTATATTAAGTGCCAGATAAATGCTTTTTGAATTGAACTGCTTCTGAATTGGATGTTTCTGGACATCATCCACACTGGGCAAATGCTCAATATTAAAGGAAATAGACTCTTCCCACAGGAATCTACCATTCAACTAAAGTAAGAATGTGTGTGTGTGTGTGTGTGTGTGTGTATCAACAAGAAGAGATAACAAAACAAAGGTAAAGAAGTGTTTGTTCACATACTCAACAAATATTTATTGAGAACCTTTCGCTGTTACACTAGGTGCTGAGAATACAGCGATGAAATTAGACAGAATTGGTCCCTGTCTTCATAGGGTTTACAGATGGTAGGGAACTCAGATATTAAATAATGATTACCCCTCAAAATTTTTTAAAACTCATCTTTACTGTTGAAAGTATTACAGATGTCCCCTCTTCTCGCTATTGACCCTCCCCCGCTTCCAGGCCTTACTGTTGTGAGGCCTGTTCCACTAGAGAAGCGGGACAGGAGCTAGAGGAATGAATGATAGGGGGCAGGGCCGTATTTGAAGGAGCGGGTGTTATGGTGGACATTGAGTACACAATATGTGGTTATTAATTGGAAAATTACTGGTCTTCAACTGGAAACAGTTTTGGTGAAACTATCAAACGAGGTGTCCCATTTTTTGCCTGGGTAAAGCGATTAAATGTGCCCTAAAGCAGTTAGTCAGGTATCCTAGGGAGATAATTCTTGAACTGAGTGATCCAAGGACTGAAAAACAGCCAGATTGTGTCTCAGTGGTAGTACCCTAGAGGCGGCCCCTGGTTTTTACCCACCTTGATTCCTGGAAGAGGCCTCATTACAGTCTTTCCAGACGTCTACATCTGTAGCTTTTTTCCATTGACTCTGTGAACTACTTGAAGCTCTTACAACGAATTTTATCTCCCTTTCTCTTTTTTGTATAAGTAAGTCAAAATAGTCTCACGTTACCTGCAACTGAGTATTTGCACTGGATGCTCATGATCTCCAGAGCTACATTTAGGCAAGGCAGTTTTCTGAAATTGTCATCTCAAAGTTAGAACAGAGAAGGCCTTCCAGGTTGAGCTAACAGCATGGGCAAAGGAACAGAGTGAGACAGTTGTGTTCAGCTACAACTAACTCTGATGGGAAGTAAAGAACTAGGCCTTCCTGGTAGAAAAAGGGGTAGGACCAGTGGAGTGTTAGTTACAAATAGGTAAATCAGCTTCTGAATTAGCAAAACTGGGAAAGCTACAATTCTACAGAGGCTACGATTCTACAGCTGCCTCCCACTCTTCCTGCCTAGTCCTAGACCCACCCAGAGCACCTACCACCAGCCTTCAGTGTCTTCTACTAAGGTGTCATTTAAATTACCACTGGTTCTTCGAGTACAAGAACTCTAGTTACAATTACATGGTTGTTCCCATTATCCATGGCTGCATTATAACTTACTCCAAAGCTTAGTGGCTTAAACAATGCCAACATTTATTTTGCTCACAAATCTCCAGTTTGGGGAAGGGTTGGTAGAAACAGTGCTTATTTCTTCCACTTGGTTTCAACTGTGGCAGTTTAGTTCAAAGGCTGGGGTTGGAATTATCTGAAGGCTTGTGTTTTCACGTGTCTAGTGGTTGATTCCGACTTATCTGGGGTTGCTGACTGGCATACCTACATGTGCTTCTCCATGTGACCTGTGCTTGCTCACAATATGGTGGGCAGTTTCCAAGGGCAAGGGAGGCTGGGGGGGGGGGAGAGAGAGAGAGAGAGAGAGAGAGAGAGAGAGAGAGAGAGAGAATATTAACCAATTAGGCTTTCATAAATGAGGCTTATCTAACCTGGCCTTGGAAGTCATTCACTTCCACCAGTTTCTATTTATTGAAATCATACCATTAAGGCTGTCTCATAAATAAAAAAGAAGAGAAATAAACTCTACTATTTTGATGAGAAGAATGTTTAAAAAATAGGGGAATCACGTAGAACCACTACAAAGGCAATATTACTTTTATACATCTATTCCTTTTTTCTTTGATAAGTTTAAATAAGTAAATTCATTTTAGAAGCATTATTCTCTTATTAGTGAATTAGACATTCCTAATGAACAGAAGATCTTGTTTGGGGCAAGGTTAAACAGAGGTAACTTGTACACGCATCATAGGCACAGCTCAATATCTCCAGATATTTCTGTGTTAAGTTCTACTGAAAGTTACCTTTTTATCACTTTCATTTTTTTCTCATAGGGATTAAGAGGTATAGTTTAGTTTTTGGAAAGTGGGTTGTTACTCTATAAAACATGAAAAAAATAAAGGAAGTCTCAATTTTAGGGCATCAGGGACAAATGGAGGATAGAATCTGGAAGTCCACTATGTCCACACTTATGACAGACCATTGGTTATAGCAAATGAAAATAGATTTCCCAAACCTAACATATTAAGTTCAATACATTTCTCTTTGGTAATAACAGAAATTTCAGTTATAATAACCTATTCTGAGGCTTTATGTCAACCACTGGCCATTCTAAAGAAAGATGCGTTGGTAAAAGGAAGTTGGTATGTTTGAAGGCATTTCACAGTAATTATTATTGTTTTAAAGGAAATTATCTATACCACAATTTTCTAAAAATATATTTAAATTAAATAAATTCTGCCCGGAATTTCTGGTTATAGCTAGAATATTCCCTCTTCAGGCATATTAATTTCTCATAAAAATTGATTCTACATTTTCTAATGTATGATGATTTTTACAAAAAAATGATAGAGTCAGGAATGCATATACGTGATGTTTTAGATAGACAGACAGATATGTAAATGAAGAATAAAGTTATTTCTGGTTCTGTTGAGTAAAATGGGGAAGCAGAAGACCCCATTAAAGCTTGGATTTAGCTGTGATTATTTTAAGTATGGACCCAGCAAATTAAACTGTGCTCAACTGTTACATGTTGTTCAAGTGACAGACTAAGCAGTTCTATTAACAGAAAAAGTCATGGTTTGAATTCCGATTTCCTTTTTACTATGATAAGCATTCTAGTTCAGAATCTTGTTTTCCATGGACCAATACCCTCTTGCCCTCCTATCCCCCAGGGAATTCTTGAGACGTCGGAATAGAACTTTGCTGGGTGCCTGCCTTCACACAGTGCTGTCAGCAAATGTGCCTTCATGGGAAAGGCAGTAGGGCACCATGGGAAAATATTGAGTTCGGTGCTTGCAACTTTTCTCTGTAGATCATGGCATATGCCATAACTATATAAATATGAAATGTAAGTCTACAGAACCCTTCATAAAAGCATTTCATTTAAATCTAGTTAGAAAACTTCATAATAAAATAGATTACTGAGTATGTCTACAAGCAAAATTTTTTTAATTAAAAAATTTTTTTCAACTAGAGTTTATATTCAGTATTATTTTGTATTCATCTCAGGTGTACAGCATAGTGGTTAGACAATCATACTTTACAATGTGTTTCCTCTGATATATTCAGTACCCACCTGGCACCATCCACAGTTATTACAATGTTATTGACTATATTTCCTATGCTATATTTTGCATCCCTGTGAATATTTTCTAACTACCAACTTATATTTCTCAATCCCTTTACTTTTCTCACCCAGATCCTCAACCCCCCTCCCTTCTGGCAACCATCAGACTGTTCTCTGAATCTATGAGTTTGTTTTTGTTTTGTTCATTTATATTGTTCTCTAGATTCCACATGTAAATGATAGCACATGTCTTTTATGTCTTTCTCTTACTGACCTATTTCACTTACCATAATACCCTCTAGGTCCATCCATGCTGTAGCAAATGGTAAGCTTTCATCTTTTTTATGACTAGTATTTACTTGTATATATGTACCTCTACATTTTTATCTGCTCATCTATGAACACTTGGGTTGTTTCCATAACTTGGCTTTTGTAACTTTTGTAAATTGAACAAAGAAGTGCATATATTCTTTTGAATTAGTATTTTGGGTTTCTTTGGATATATTACCCAGACGTAGAATTGCTGGGTCATAAAGCAGTTCCATTATTAATTTTTTGAGGAAGCTCCATACTGTTTTCCATAGTGGTTGCACCAATCTGCATTCCCACCAACAGCACACATCCTCCCCAACACCTGTGATTTATTGATTTATTGATGATATCCTTTCTGACAAGTGTGAGGTGGTATCTATTAATGATTTCAATTTTCATTTCTTTGATGATTAGTGACATTGAGCATCTTTTCATATATCTATTGACCATCTGCATGTTCTCCTGGAGAAGTGGCTATCAGGTCCTTTGCCCCATTTTTAAATTGAATTGTTTGTTTCTTTTTGTGTTGAGTTGTATGAGTTCTTTATAAATTTTGGATATTAACCCCTTATCACATGTAACATTGATGAATGTGTTCTACCATTCAATGGGTTTTTTTTTTTCATTTTGTTGATGGTTTCCTTTGCTGTGAAAAAACTCTTTAGTTTGTTGTAGTACCATTTGTTTACTTTTTCTTTTATTTCCCTTGCCCGAGGAGATATATTAAGAAATACCACCAAAAGGAATGTCTGAGATTTTACTGCATATGTTTTCTTCTATGTGTTTTATGTTTTTTAAATCTCACATTTAAATCTTTATTTATTTTGAGTTTATTCTTGTATATGGTGTAAGAAGATGGTCTAGTTTCATTTTTTGCAGCTATCTTCACAGTTTTTCTAACAGCAGTTTGAATAAACTATCTTTACCCACTGTATGTTCTTGCCTCCATTGTCAAATATGAATTGGCCATATAGTAGTGACTTTATTTCTGAGCTCCCTATCTGTTCATTGATCTGTATGTCTGTTTCTAGGCCAGTACATGCTGTCTTGATGATGGTAGCCTGTAGTATAGTTTGATATTAGGCAGTATGATACCTCCAGCGTTTTTCTTTCTCAAGATTGCTGTGCCTATTTAGGGTCTCTTGTAGTTCCACATAAATCTTTAGATTATTAGTTCTAATTCTGTGAAAAATGCCATTGGTATTTTTAAAATCTTAACCTGAGAATATGTTTTATTGATTTTTAGAGAGAGAGGAAAAGGGGAAGAGAGAGAGAGAGAGAGAGACTTGGGATCAAACCTGCAACCTAGGTATGATATGTACCTTGACCGGGAATCAAATGCACAAACTTTTGGTGTTCAGGATGACCGACTGAGTCACCTGGCAAGGGCACCACTGCTACGTATTTTGATAGGGATTGCACTGAATCAGCAGATCGCTTTGGGTAGTATGGACATTTTAATGATGTTAATTCTTCCTATCCACAAGCACCATATATGCTTCCATTTATTTGTATCTTCTTTAAATTCTTTCTTCAGTGTCTTATACTTTTCCTAGCACATGGCTTTTACCTCCTTAGATAAATATATCCCTAGGCATTTAATTATTTTTGAAGTAATTGTAAATGGGATCATTTTCTTAGTTTCCCTTTCTGATAGTTCATCATTGGTGTCTAAAAATGCAGCTGATTTCTAGATATTTATTTTGTATTCTGCTATTTTACTGAATTCATTTATCAGTTCTAGTAATTTTTTGATGGAATCTTTATCTTTAGTGTTCTTTGTACACAGTGTCATGTCATCTGCAAACATTGACAGTTTTACTTTTTCCTTTCCAATTTTGATGCCTTTCATTTCTTCTTATCTGATTGCTATGGCTAGGACTTCTAGTCCTGGTGAATGAGAGTGGGAAAGCAAAAATGACTATCTTGTTCCTGATCTTAAGAGAAACACTTTTTGTTTTTCCCCATTGAGTAGGATGTTAACTGTGGGTTTGACATAATTGGCCCTTATTATGTTGAGGCATATTCCCTCTCTTGCCACTTGCTGAGTTTTTATCATAAGTAGGTACTGGAATTTTTAGATACTTTTTGGCATCAATTGAGGGGAGTTTAATAACATCCTATATAATAATCTACTTTAATAAAAGTGTAATATTGAAATTGACCGTTTCTTCGGGATGCCTAAGCCATGCCCACCAGCCAATCAGAGTGGCTGTATGCAAGTTAACTCAGCCAAGATGGAGGCCAGCAGCAAAACTGCAGAGGCAGGTGTAGTGCAGGCGGCAGGGTAAGTGGGATGTGTGGAGTGGGTGATGGACCAGGGTGTGTGAGGTGGGTGGGGCTGATGGGCAGGTGGCCAGTGGTGTGTGTGGGGTGGGTGCAGCACAATGGGTGGGTGGCAGGCCGCAGGTTAGGCGGGTACAGGCCGTGCACCGAGTTCCTAGTCCTATATAATAAAAGAGTAATATGCAAATCAACCCTAACAGCAGAATGACCTCTCAGCCAGTCATTGTGAGGTGCACTAACCACTTCTTGTTTTTTTCCCCCTAGCCGGCAGGCTCCGATTGCCTGATGGTGAACGGGAAACTAGGTGTGGGTGGTGGGGGACACAGGTGGTGCCAGGCTAAGACCCGCGTTCCACCAGTCACCCCACATATAGAGGGCAACCGGTGGTGGGGGCGGGGCCGGCCAACCTCTTGGTCCCTTCCCCCAGCTGTCAGGCTCAGATTGCCCAACGGCGCTTGGGGAACTGGGGGATGGGTGATAGCAGGGGATGGTCCCAGCTACGGGCAGCCAGGGAAGATGGTCCTGATCATAGGCCAGTCCTAGGGACCATATCTGTGCACGAAGTTCATGCACCAGGCCTCTAGTTAGTATTTATAAATGTTTAGATAGAATGGAGGGAACTATAAGTGAGAGTGGAAGCCTCCTCCCTACTGATTAATAACATAATGTCCGCCCTGACCGGTTTGGCTCAGTGGATAGAGCATTGGCCTGTGGACTGAAAGGTCCCAGGTTCGATTCCAGTCAAGGGCATGTACCTTGGTTGTGGGCACATCCCCAGTAGGGGGTGTGCAGGAGGCAGCTGATTGATGTTTCTCTCTCATCGATGTTTCTAGCTCTCTGTCCCTCTCTCTTCCTCTCTGTAAAAAATCAATAAAATATATTTTAAAAAGAAGAAGAAAAATAATAACATAATGTCCTTATCACCCTTGGACATCATCACCCTGGGACCTATGCTCTCTCCCTTCAGTTATCATAGACATAGTAAGAAGTAGTAAATCAAAGAAGAATAGGCATGCAGAATTTTAGTATTGTATATCTTGTCATCATTGTAAACTGTGTGTTATAATTATTTTTCAATTTATAATAAATAAAATATATATGCATCTATTTCCCCCCTAAGAGCTGGCCCTTAACCAGTTACCAGCACATAGTTGATTGGATATCATTAACCCTAAAAATAACTCTGAAAATTTCTGAATCTCAGTCCAAACATGTCAACTTTAGTCTTGTGAAGATCCACAAAGAGGTTAAGATGTTTTATTAAGATTTGTTTTATAAATACCATGTTTTATAAATACCATGAAGACTTTTAAAAAATATATTTTTTATTGATTTCAAAAAGGAAAGAAGAGGGAGAGAAAGATAGTAACATCAGTGATGAGGGAGAATCATTGATTGGCTGCCATCTGCATGCCCCCCACTGGGGATTGTGCCTGCAATCCAGGAATGTGCCCTTGACTGGAATCGAACCCGGGACCCTTCAGTCTCCAGGCCAATGCACTATCCACTGGGCAAAACCAGCTAGGGCCCATGAAGACTTTGTAGGAAAGGTTATTGTAGAAGCATTTTTACTTCACTACCAATTTCTTTTTTCCTAAGAGAAGCAGCTGATTATGAATTATTCTTAGTATTTAGATATTTATGGGTAGTAAAATTAAGGTGAAATTCTAGCAAATTAGTTGAATATAGCATTTCTGCTCAATCACTTGTGGGGTTCTTTTTGGTTGCTGTTTTTCTGTCTAAGAAATTCAAGAAATATTAAAATCATGGCTATTATATTCCATAGCTGCATTAGAGACTTATGTGCTTAAATAGATTAGACATAGATACAGATAAAAATGTATACGTATAGATGTATGTACAGAGACCAAGATGACATGATACGCCCTTAAAAGTGAGGGCCCTTCAGTTCTGCATGCTGCCGCATTGAGAAGGGAAGAACTACAGTGTGCTCAGGTGAGAGTGCTCTGGAAGATAAAAGGATTCATAACCGTGTCACACAAGGACTGAACAGTGAAAAAACAGAGTAAACCTGCAGCAATGAAAACTCTGAAGGCCATGACAGAGGTCTGCAAATAATGGAAGGTTTAAAAACTATGTTGGAGAAAGACGGGGTTTAGTCTGGGTAGATTCGGGGAGCTTAACAAACCCCAATACGTGGGAGTGTAGGGGGGTGGATTTGGCACAATGTAAGAAGGATTATCTCTTAGCTGGAGCTGTACCAAATGAAAACATGCCTTCCAAAGAGGCAGCAATTTCATCGTTAGAAGTCCTCAGGCAGAGCTGAGGGGTGTTACAGGTGACCTCATCTCTAATGCGGTGAGTCACCAGACTTCTCACTTGTATGGAAAGGAGGAGTCAGCCCTCGTAAATGTGTCTGCCTATTTGAAGATTGGCGCAACATGTTGATTCAGAAAGTTAAAAAATAAAAATTAGCCTTTCAAATGTGGTAACTGAAATATACACGTGGTCATATACGACTTTTAAATGAATGGATTCAGGTAAAATCCCATCGGAACAAGTCCTTCTACAAAGAAGTGTTCACTGTAACAGAAATGTTTCTGTATACTGGAAGTAGCACATAGCACATAAGCCCTGTCATCTATTAACAGTCGATGATATATTATTGTATGCTTATACCATTGGTACTATGCTTGATCACAAATTCCCTTTTGCCCACTCAGTTTTCAATACAGTTATTTTATAAGTAAAAAGAAAAGGTGGGGAGGACAGGACAGAGAGAAAACATTTAAAAATACTGTTTAAACTGAATTGCCACTGTCAAGCTATTTCAATGAGTATCCCCATGGAATTGCTTAGGGCATAAGAATTGAGTGGGTTTTTCCTTCTACTTTTAACATACATTATACCCTCCAGGGGCCAATTATATTCCCCAAATCAGTGCTATACTAAAAAAAAGTTCATAGATCAAATGAACAAAAATGAGTCTTGACTGGCAGAGTGGAATATTAATTAGACTTGGCATGTAGCTATATAATAACTATGTACTGAAAGGATCTATGTTGATTAGCAATGCTAATCAGATTTCTAAAGTTTCTGTTCCCCAGAGAAAACATACTGCCATCTTAAGCTATTATGGATTAGATGTTTATATTTTTAACCCCCTAATTAAGTATTCTTGATTTTTATAAGACAGTTGAAAATTTTTAATTTTATCCTTACAGGGGAAAAAACTATTTCTGGGAATCAGAAAACTTAAATAAATATCCTGATTTTATCCTTATGTCAGTTTGGAAAAGAAATGACAAAGATCCACAAAATATAAAAAGGAAAATATGCGAAAAAACATTTGAAGTATATAACTGTCTTCAATTTAAATTAAGGAAAGCCTTTTGATATCCATTTTATGAAAATATAGCACCATTGTTTGCAAAACAAGGAAAAAAGAGAGAAAATGTGCTCTTAGTTTAGTTTTAATTTAATTTTTTTAGGCAACAGGAATAAAAAAAAAAGAAATGCCTATGTAAAATAAATGGAACCTGACCGATTTGGCTCAGTGGATAGAGCATTGGCCTGTGGACTGAAGGGTCCCAGGTTCGATTCCGGTCAAGGGCATGTACCTTGGTTGCCGGCACATCCCCATTGAGGGGGGGGGGGGTGTAGGAGTCAGCTGATCAATGTTTCTGTCTCATTGATGTTTCTAACTCTCTATCCCTCTCCTTTCCTCTCTGTAAAAAAATCAATAAAATATATTTTATATATATATATATATATATATATAAAATAAAATGAATGGGTAAAATTTGTCCAAAGTTTAGGACATACCCCCAACACATCTTTTTCTGGGTTTCTGGTTGCTGTCTCAGAGGTTCATGATGGCAGTAGCCCATGCTGCTGCTGGGGAAAAACAAACCTTATGTTTTCTCATCAAACCAGAATAAAAAGGAAGGAAAATATAAAAGGAGAGAAAATAGTCAAGGGAATAGAACATTTTTCTTAAAGTTATAGAGAATAAAATGAGCCAAGGTAATACCACGGCTCCTATAGATCTAGCTACCACCCCAGTCAACTTACAGATGAGGTAGAAACTTGAAGAACTGGATGTAATAATATTGCATCTTTCATCTTAAATTTGTTTCTTTTCATTGTAAATTGGCTAGAAATAGTTCGATAGTTTCTAAAACCTAGGAAAGTGCCTCATTTCCATAAAATCCACCCTAGATCAAATCTGTGAACAGAGATTCACCAGCACACCTTTGCTTCCAACATGGTGACGTGCTGTTGATCACAGGCTGACAAGGTGAGCAAGTGTGGAGAGTGGAGTGTAAGTGCCCATTACAAGAAAAACACTCAAGAAAAAGGCCCCTCTGGCTAGATCCAGAGCATACTTTTAATTTGTAGAGGTCAGCGGATTGCATTACTTAAGAAACAGTTTAATTGAATGCTAATTTGAGGCCAACTAGTATGCTAGACTGTAAGGTTTACAAAAAATGCATAGGTAAACATATTGAATATGGATTTGCATAGAAAAGTGCTAGATCTCTCTCTCTCTCTCTCTCTCTCTCTCTCTCTCTCTCTCTCTCACACACACACACACCACATAAACATTACATAGGAAGTGATTGGGTGAAGCCAAATTTCTTTGTCATTTTTGTCATCTCTAACAACCAAGTGATGGTGATGGTGATGGTGGTCATGATTATAGCCTTTCAACTGATAGTAAAAATCTTATCCATCTTAGAGTAATCTAAATAAGAGGCAAGCTCATTCATCTATTTTGAAGGGTTTGAATGAATATTTGACTATGGGAACTTAGCATTTACCCTTCATGGGTCAATGGATAGGTGGTGAGTCTTAAAACCTCTTTAGGTGAAGATTATTCTAACAGACACTTCCTCCAGCTTCCTGCCGTTCAAAGGTCCAAAGCAATATTCTATATCTCTTATAAAAAAAATAAGGTCAAATATGGGAAAAGTGCAGATAAACAATATCATTCACATGGAAATTATCAGTTCAAGTTAATGAAAAGGCGATTTCTCTGGAGGGAAGAAAAGAGATGGAACTGATTTTTTTTTTGTGGTATTAAAGGCATGGGATTTTATTTATTTATACAAGGTGCTGAGTTAGAGCTTAATGCCATAAAAGTAAAGATGTTAAACTTTTCATCAAAAGAAGATTACCTTCTAATGTTTAATAATAATATTTTTGTGCTGGAACACTGTGCTGCTAATTTGAGAAATTACTAATGTATCTTAGCTGAAGATGAATTTTTAATTTTATAAAATGCATAAAAATTAATTACGCACACATATGTGAGAACATATGCCGACAGGTAGGTAGATATGTGCATATATGTGTGTTTGTGTGATTTGCCTCTATTCCTTTGGTTTACACAGGCATAAGTCACAGTGATTTAGCTAGCTACAATATGCTATTAGCAGTTCAAACATATACAACGAGCAGTTTATATTCCCAATTGTGAAAGGAGAGAAGAGCCACCCCTAATATCAGACGGCATGGAAAGCAAGCCTTTGAGATTACCAGCCTTTCTCTTCACTGTGCGAAACAAGATCATAAGACCCAGATTTGTGTTTGTGATCATGCGGCCACTGAGGGGACAGCCAGACCCAGCCAAGGTCTCCTGACTTTCAGCATTCCGCAGAGCTCTCTTACTTACTAGGTGGTGAGAGGTCAGGAGGTGAGATGTGCAATCGGATCTTTCTTCTTAACAAATGTCAACTACTTCTCACTTTCATATTAAATCTCAGCTTTCCTCAAAACCTTCAAAGTTTTTTTGTTGTTAATTCTCACCCAAGGATATTTTTTCCATTGATTTTTTAGAGAAAGCGGAAGGAGCGGGACAGGGGGTAGGGATGGAGGGTTGGGGAGGGACGGAGGAAGGTAGAGAGAGAGAGAGAGAAAGAAACATTGATGTGATACACACACACACACACACACATCAATTGGTTGCCAACTGGCTGGTGATCGAACCTGCAACCGAAGTACTTGTCCTTGACCAGGAATGGAACCCATGACCCTTAGGTACATAGGCCTAGCTGGGGTCTGACAATATGTCCACTGAGCAACACTGGCCAGGGCAAAGCTTTTTAAATGTACCTTCAATGAACATTTCCTTCCCTTCCTTCCCTGCTCTTTGTTTTCAAGTAACGAGGCTCCAAAGAGGTAACTGCAGTCAGGAGTCCCTCTTGGCTGTCCTTCCCTGTTCCTTGCGCTCTGTCTGTGGAGCCCGCTACTCCCTGCCCCGGGCCCCAAAAAGCTTCACATCTTGAAAAGCCATACCAGGACTTGCCTAACCCATAAGACTTCTTCCATTACCTGGAAGTCTCAGAAGTGAGAGCAGAAACTTCTCTGTATTTACTGAGGCAGAAACCCTGGAAGGTGGACTTGGGCTAGCAGGTTGTTTTCTGAGTAAAGGTGGTATTATCACATCAAAGCTCGGGGCCTCCAGGAGCTCAGGTGGTACATGTTCAGATATAGCCACTTTTAACAGGGAGGAGAAAGAGAGCATTTGGCAAAAATAAACTGAAGTAAGATCTCTTTTTTGAAAAGGCGCCTTCTCTTTGCATAATATAGGTATGCAGTTCTGGAAGCAGCAATTCTTACCTGGATTAGGAAAGTACATATTTGATTATAGACTTTGATCCCTGGTCCTCATTTACAGATGGGAATGTAAGGGGTTGTTCTGAGGTGAAGCAACTCGTTCACTCTCTTGCAGTGAACTGGGAAAAAGTCTACTCAGTAGACCTGCACCTCCATCTGGGTATTATCTCTGCTCCAAGTCACTCAGAGTCAGCTCTAGTTAAAATTCTGAAGCCAGTTGCCATGGCAGGGGGTCTCAGTTGGTTGGCACATTGTCCTGTACACCAAATGGTGGCGGGTTTGATTCCTGGTCAGGGCAAATACCCAGGTCGGACCTCGTACATGAGGCAGCCAATCGATGTTTCTCTCTTACATTGATGTGTCTTTCTCCCCTCCCCCCCACCTCTTTCTCTCTAAAAATCAATAAAAACATCCTCAGGTGAGGATTAAAAAATTATGAAGCAAGTTATGATTATCATGATCACTGTCAAGATTAACTACTATTTATTGAGCATTTACAAGGTACCAGGCACTTTGCTAAGTACTTTGCATGTATAACTTCATTTAATTATCATCCCTTTGAAATATATATTATCATCCCTCTTTTATAGATGAGAAAACAAAGAGAGAGGGTAACTTTAATATTATACAGCCAACTGTGAAAAAAGAAAATTATGCTACAGAAAGCTATGAATAATGGCTAAGATAGGAATGGCTTGGCCCTTAAAAATATATAGAAATGTGGGTGTGGAAGGGAACTGCCATGGAGTGAAGAAGGATGGGGTAAAATAAGCAGTTTCTCCTATAAGCCTTGTACTACTTAACTTTAAAGAAATTGTGCTGATGTATTTATTACTTTAGTAAAAATGAAATAGAAAATGTGAAGACCTAACCTATAGAAAAAGCACCCTTATTTAAGACCTCAAGTAAATTAATAGCTGATTCGATTCCTTGTGCCACAATTTCTCCAGATTAATAAGAATGTATGTCATAAATGGTTCAAATACAAGCAATGTCTTGAATCAAGAGCTTGACATTCATAAGATAAAGGAATCTATTAGGGTTGGGGAGCACAAGGCTTTTATTTGATGTTTGACATGGCATGAAATAAAATCCATGCCAAGTTAAAGAGCTGCATGGTAAGAAGAAATGATAAAACAGCAATTCTCCACAAGAACTTGACAAATACCATACCAGACATTTAAAGACCAGAAGCTCATTAATCCCATGCATATGATAATTTTTATCAGATTCAATACCATATTAAACTTCATGTATCTGATTATAGTGTCCTGTATACCTAAAATAATCCTATCTAATGAAAGAGTAATATGCAAATTAGGCACCACTCTGTCACAAAGATGGCCGCCCCCATAGCCACAAGATGATGGTGCCCAGTACGGCTCAGCTTCGCCACTGAAGTGGTCAGGCCTGTGAGCCAAGCAGGTGATGGGGGAGGCAGGGGGCCCAAAGGGTGGAACAGGTGATCAGAAGGGGCTAGGGGTCCCCTGCCCAGGCCAGAGGCTTTCACCAGAGGCCTCAGGCATGGACAAGGGCGGAGTTGGTGATCAGAGGGGTATGAGGGTGCCCTACCCAGGCATAAGGCCTGGGCCAGAGGCCTCAGGCAAGGGCAGGGGCAAGGTCGGAGATCGCAGGGGCCTGGGCTCCTCAGAGCCAACGATTGGAGGGGCAGGGGTGGAGCCTGTGATCGCAGGGGTCTGGCCACTGGTGGAGCTGGCAAAGCAGGGGTCTGGGGGTCCCCTGTCCAGGCCTATAGCCTTGGCCAGAGGCTGTTGTGGGGCAGGGGCAGAGCTGGCAATCTCAGGGCCTGGGCAGGGGCAGAGCTAGTGATTAGAGGGGCAGGGGCGGAGCCAGCAATGCAGGAGCCTGGGGGTTCTCTACCTAGGCCTGTAGCCTTGGCCAGAAGCTGCCAGTGGGGCAAGGGCAGAGCTGGTGATGGCAGAGGCCTGGGCTCTGTGAAGCCAGGGACCAGAGGGGCTTGGGGGTCTTCTGCCCAGGACATCTTTAGCACTGCTGAGGAGGTGGCAGAGGCTCCCATCACCACCGCTGTATTGGCAGCCATCAGCCTGGCTTGTGGGTGAGCAGAGCTCCCCCTGTGGAGCTGTCCACCAGGGAGCAGCTCCTACATTGAGTGGCTGTGCCCTTGTGGTCAGTGTGTGTCATAGCGACCAGTCATTCCCAGTGGTTCTGCTGTTAGGGTCAATTTGCATATTACCCTTTTATTATACAGGATTTTTAATTTGAAGTATATGTACTGACATTTCAACAGCTTCACATGGGACAAGAAGAAAAGTTAAGTAGTTTTGACTCTGTAAATTAATAATAATATAAGTATTTATAAACATATATAGAATATATATTAAATTTCCTGTATGCATGCCCATAATGACTAACCATGACCAAGAAACCAAAAATGTTCTCCAGCCCTTCAGAACCCTGCCTGGCCGTGTCCCCTCATCCACAAAGTGGGCTTCCCTGAGCAGCTCATGGGGACCTGGAGCACATTCATATTAGCATGTATGGGATGTTGCATCTGAACACTGTAGTAAACAAGGGCCATGATGTGAAGATCGCTTCCATTTCTGGCTATTTTGCTACAAAATTCAGTTGCTGCTAATTTTCACAGATATGGAAATTCTATTTATCTTTGTGCATTTTCAGAAATTCGATTTCACTACTCAGATGTACTGTTTGGTGATCAACAACTGTGCTTTTATGAAATAGCCAGTTGTATCTTTTATGTTTTTTTTAGAATATATATTTTTATTCAGAGAGGGAGAGAGAGATAGAAACATCAATGATGAGAGAGAATCATTGATCGGCTGCTGCCTGCACGCCCCCTACTGGGGATCGAGCCCACAACCTGGGCATGTGCCCTGACCAGGAATCGAACCACAACCTCCTGGTTCAAAAGTCAATGCTTAACCCCTAACCATACTGGCTGGGCTGGGCTATATTTTGAAATAAATAAGAATAACTTCCCAGACTGTGAATAATCTTGCTATTGTCATTACAGCTGTTGTCATTCTGGTGACAACAGTGACTTCTGAGACATATAGGAGAATGTAATTCTCGAATGTTCTACCCAGTACTAGGGGCTCATTTCATGGAAAAAGATTACAAATAAATTGCAGCAATAACCACAGCCACCAAAAGCCGATTGTTGTTGACTGATTCTTGTAGCAAAACCACCACAAACATTCAGTGGATACAAATTGTGGACTCCCAGAATAATTCAAAAGGCGCCCGCCGAGATTCACCTAACAGTTTCCCTAACTCTAGAAAGCCAGACGTATTTTCAGCAGTTGAATTTACCTGCATATTGGTCGGGACAGTTAGCTGAGATACAGATACATCTTTAAGTGTCTGGATAGGTTTTATGTTTCTTGCATATGTGGTTGTGTATGGAGGAAGGAAAAGCTGGATATTGACTATGGAAACATTGGTACATTTACCAAAATAATCCAAGTGTGTGAGACACCTCATGTAAAATGTTTATGTATCATACAATTTATATACTATATAAAATTATAGATCCTGGGGCCTCATATAAAAATATTTATCACTATCCTCTTTATTCTTCCTGTCTTTCTTTTTAATTGAACTTTAACTTCCATAGCAAATACTATTTTTCACTTAAAAAAAGATTCCATGCCATTAGACTCGAAATCACATACTAGCCTAATACATCGAAAGCTGGGAGCCGTGTATATATGAGGTGGGCATTTATGTATCTGTGGAATGTGTTAGCAGAAAGATTCCTATACAGTTGGAATTCAATGTGAGATGGTATTTTTAAAGCTGAAATTAGATTCTCTGCTTTGATTATTCCATTGTGGGTCCCCAGTTATATTTTAGTGTCCTTCACCCTTTCCTCCTTTATTATTTATAACCTGTACTCTTTGAGCAATGACCAGTACTAATCTGTAACCTTCTGTCCTTCTGCCTGATTCGCTGCCTTTTTTGAAACTCCCAAGATTGAAGCATATATTCTGAGACTTTCTGTTAAAAAATATATTACTTTTTTTTTCATATTTCTGAGCCTGAAATAAGAGTCAGTCCTAGGCTTGCTTGTCTCATTCATTTTCAGCAGGCTAGCTTCAAAGAAAGAGAGAGAGAGAGAGAGAGAGAGAGAGAGAGAGAGAGAGAGAGAGAGAGAGAGAGAGAGGGTTTGTTAGAGAGAGAAAGTACTATAAGAAGCCACACTTTTATATTCATTGTTTTAATATTTCTCAGATGAACACAAATATTCTTTTGCATATACACTTGTTAAAAATATTTTTGTTTTGCTATCTTGATTGTAATGCATGGGGTCTGCCTCACTTCTGTTGCCTTGTTTTTCTTTCTTTTACTTTTTCTTCCTCCATCCACAGTAGCTGAACCTAAATAATAATAATAACAAAGAATAGAAATTTGTTTGTACTTGGTGTGCATTAAAAAGAAGTGGGGCATAAAGTGGCATTAGTGGCAAATTCCCTGGGGACCAAAGACTCTCACTGGGTCCAGTTTTCTGAATGGTGTCTGTCCCTCCCACATGGCTAATGACTGAAATGGGATCCATTGCCACCGGGAGCTTTTAATTTCTTTACATTGATATGATGCAAAGAGACAGCTTCCATTTCAGTCTGGCTCATTATCAGCTCTTACACCAGACAGCAAGGACACACATCTTTATCTGCACCGTGGACCTAACCCTCCTCACCATGTACGTTTAATTCGGCCTGGCTAAGGCGTAAGATATAGTATTGTGGGCATATGTGCAAACCATGTCCTATCCAAAGAATCAGGAAAAGGAAACGTGGAGGCCAAGCATGGATTCCTTAGAATTCACAAACTCAAGAACTCGTGTTTGCTTAAAATCCACCACCTAGAGGAGATAAACTTTTGAGGAAGGGCCTACTGTGAGGAGGTGAAGGCAAATTCAAAGTGTGGATCTGGAATGGAGTGCCAGGTTCCTTGGTTCTCCCTTCTGTCTATTGTGGACTGTCATGTTTGGCCACTATATGGACTCTGACTTTAAGTTACTCTAAATAACTTATTGGAAAGGTTTGAGCCAAGACATCACAAGATCTTTCTGGACTCTCCATGAGAATAGGTAGTTTGGGCAATATAATTTACATATATTTGCATTTATATTTTAATTTATTTTTGTTGATCAATTTCTATTTTAACTATATCATCTCTCCAAGATAAATTTCAATATGGGCAACATGAAATTTCTAAACTCTACTCAAACAATGCTTTTAATTAATCAAGCAACTAATGGTAAGATCTGCTACCCAAATATAGAAATTTAAAATCCTAGACTTAAGGCTGGAGCAGAGTGTATGTAGGCAGCTAAAATGAAATTAGCAAAAATTGGGACATATGGATAATTACATATAAATAAGTGGTTCACCATATGTATGTATCTCAATTTGATTATTATTAATGGGAAATATTTCTGCATAAGGACTCTATGTTTGTTTTTTTGGTGTAAAAATATAAAATTCTAGTATGCTGACAGTTTTAATACAAAATTCTGATTAGAATCAGTAACAAATGTGCACAGGATGAAATTGGTGGTATTTTATTCTTATTTGACATGTATATCACTAGGAAATAAGAGAGAAAAACCAAAAGTATCCAGTTGCGTGGATCTCTCGTCGTCATGTGTTCAGGCAGCCTGGCAGCCAGGTAGAAGCCATTTCTTATCTGCTCCTAGAATCCCCAGTTATGCTGCTTTCTGATGTAAGTCTTCTGCAGAGGGAAGGAGTGCATTTACCTCTGAAAAGGAATTTAAGTGAAATTCTGTGGGAGCATATTGGACTCTAAGAACCAATCTCTTGCCAGCATCCATGTTTAGTAAAAGACTCTAAATGCAGTTA
>PVJC01018465.1:0-12020 GCA_004026665.1 Murina feae | reverse complement strand
CTTTGGATTTCCTTCTGATGCTAGTCTCTGGGTGTCTGTGGGACCTCCAAAACTCGTCTGGAGCTGGAGTTCAGAGCCGCTGGGGACTTATGGCTCTCTCCGTTTTGGAAAAGAACCACGACCTCCGGTACCAGCCCTTTCCCGAGCCCGTGCGCGCACCTCCGTACCTCTGTACTTTGCTTCCGCTGCTGCTCTGAGTCTCAGACTCTTCTCTGGTTGTAGGATTTTCACTCAGCCAGCCGTCCTGTGGGTGCGAGTGGTGTCTGTGTGTTCTTTTCGTGGTTTTTCTGAAATAGTTGTTCACAGCTGCATATACGGTGTCTACCATATGCCGCCATCTTGTTTCTCCCCAGAAAAATTATTTTTAAGTCTGTGCTTCCTTAGACGAACAGCTTTCTCCTGGGGAAGCTCAAGTTTTAGTGACACCAGAGAAGCTGGGTAGAACCCCAGGCTCCCTGAAAATAGAAACGGGGCATGCCTTGTTTATCATTGCGTTCTTATTGTCCAGAAAAGCGCTTAGCATACAGCAGCTGCTCTAGAAATATCAGTTAGATGAAATCTGACCTGAACTGACTTACCTGTGACCCATTCTTTAGGAAAGACTTTAGAACTAGATTCCCCTCCCCCATACTCCCACACTCAACTTTGACTTACAATTTGATTTTGAAGTAATGGACATTCTGGCTCCTTACTCATTCTTTTTATCATGACTTAAATGATTTTCTAAAAATCAGGTAACAATTCAAACTTTAAATAGAATTATTATAATTCTTTAAAAGTTTTTCACTGCATAGACTCTAGTAAAATATAATTTAAAAACACTTTTAAAAAGGTGTCTTTCAGTGTCTTTTCCTTTCAGTAGGATATATTTTATTAACTGGGAAAAATTATATCTCATATCAGATGAAGCAAAACAAATGTAGGTAATCAAATTCAAGTAACTCCCCCTTTTCTGTACCTATAGAACAGGAGACCAGCATTTTTCCTTAGGAATTTTACTCCTTAAAGATGAGATGTCTGATTTAGAAACGTAGAGGCCACGCTATTTGATACTGTTGACAACGTATGGAACTGCATCAAACTGTAAAAAATTCACTTGAGAGAAGTCATGTAGGTACAACCAACCTGCTGAGCTAAGTGTCCTATGGCTTGGGATTTTCTGATTTAAAGTATTTCCCGATCTCCCTACACAAAAGTAAAATGAAACTACCTACAGCAAAGTAGGGATTGTTTTTTAGAAGACAGTTTCACAAATACACGTGGAAAAGGCACTTAATCGAAATGAAGTTTATTACTCAGAACAACGACAACAAAAGATGGGTTTTTTTCAAAGAGGAAGAAAAGAATTTGTTTGAAATACCATCTATTCTGGACCATCTCCTAAAACGCCTCTGACTTTGTAGATGCTAAGTGAGGTTTGGGAGGGACTGTCTGTCACCTCAGTGAACAAGTGGTGTCTTAAGAGGTGCGATTTAATTAGAAGGCCACCCTTGGGGCCTGGTTTCCGGGCGTTAGGGAGGAATTCGGGCCTTGGGCGCTCCCACCTGCTGCCCAGGGCGCTGTGAGCCTTGTCACTGCAGCTTCGGCTGCAGGTGAACCACTTTCACAGCCCAGAAAGCATGACATTCCCCGTTACCAGTGGGAGGAAGAGCTAATTGAGAAGTGTGTATAAAGGCTGTAATGAGTAGCATTTACATGTATTGATTAGAAGCAGGGCCACCGTTTCTCATTTATCACCACCAGCAGCTGTGAAATTTTCCCCACGTCGATTGGCACGGCTCATATCCCCGTTCCTCCAGTTCTTTATTGCTTCCCCCCCCTCTTCGCCTCCTGCACCAGAGTGCTGATCCACCAGCTGGAATGGCCTGGTAATTACTCTAGCTCCTCTACCAGCTGCCACAATTGCCAAACCGCTGGAGTGAAAAATTCCATCCCGCATTTCCGATTTTTTACATTACCATTGCATAATCATATTTGACGAATAATTAACCTGGGTTAATACTTCAGGGAGCCATTTGCAAGTAAATTGATAAGCCGAGTGCTGTCAGGGCGCACGAGGGCCGGGGCCTTGGCGGTGGCAGGCTGCTGCTTTGGCCTCCGCTATGTTCAGGGGCCTATTCTTTCTGACCACCTCAACCAACCGAGGCTGCTGCTTTCAAAGAGAGCCCTTGACTGTGACTCCAAATCTAAGGTCACCTTGAGCGACCGGGAGCTCCTCTTCTCCTCTTTCGTAGAGGGCTGCCCTTACTGTCCCTAACCTGGATGCGGCCTGGGTGTTTTGTAAAATTGACCAACTCAGGAGGTTGTGGGCTGGTGTTTAGGACATTGTCACCTCCATCGTGGGGAGGCTCCCGTGCCTGGATGGAGAGTGACGCGCTTCCCCTTAATGAAAGTGACAGCCACTTTGAACACGAAGGAAGAGATGTACCAGCATGTCTGAGTGTGTGAATGCATGACAGGCTTGGTGGGGTTGTGAACAGTAGCCATATCTCCATGTCCAAAATAATGTGGCTGGCCATTTTGGAAACTGTTCATAGGCTAAAGTAATCAAAGAGCATCTAAGCCTAACCATTTGCATTCAAAGTTGTGCATGACCCTATTCTTCGTGACTCATTGGAATACTGAATTTTTTTCAGCTGCTTAATTCCAACACTTCTTGTTCTTTCTTATCTCTTCGCTGGACATTTTGGGCCATGCTCTCTTTCAAGGCTAATTAAGGGGGCATGTGATGACCCTGTGATTTCAGAAATAATATTTATATCATGAGGTTTCGATATGTGAGCTGAGTATTCTTAAAGTGGTATCAGCCCTAGCCGGTTTGGGTCTAGATAGAGTGTTGGCCTGGGGACTGAAGGGTCCCAGGTTAGATTCCAGTCAAGGGCACATGTCTGGGTTGCAGTCTCAATCCCTAGTAAAGGGCCTGCAGGAGTCAGCTGATCAATGACGTTTTCTCATCATTGAAATTTCTCTCTCTCTTTCCCTTCCTTTCTGAAATCAATAACATTTTAAAAATATAATAATAAAATAAAGTGGCATCATAGGTACAAGCCACACCAAATGTCAGCACTCAGCGTTTGCCATTGTACGAGGCTTTGCATGGAAAAGCCGTTCTTTTCAGACTCAACTCTAAGACTAAGTGAAATCAATGGCCAAACAATCCAGCACAATTGGTCACATATTGATAGAATTAAACACTGCTGTTAACGTGACTTGTCATTGATCAGACAAAAATGGAGTTCAGGAAGGAAGTAGATAGAAGCCTTTAGACTCTGTGCTTAAGAGGAAGGGGAAAGAGAAATGAGAATTATTTTGCTCCATCTACTTAAAACACGATTTTATATTTCTCTAGTCACTATACTTCACTCTGGAACACATTTACAGGACCTCAACTTTTTTTTTTCATTGGTGACATGAGAGAGGGAACTAGAAGCTCATTGAAAGTTTGGATATGGATTGTGGACGGAAAGGGGTGGAGGAGGCTACAGGGGGGATAAATGGTGATGGACGAAGAGTTGACTTGGGTTGGTGAGCACACAATACAGTGTACAGATGATATGTTCTAGAGTTGTGCACCTGGAACCTGTATAATTTTATTAACTGGTATCATCCCAATAAATTCAACAAAAAGAAAAAGAAGTAAAGTTCAGATATGTTACACTCAAGGAACATCTCGACCATATGGAGATTACCTCTTTTTGTTGTTTTGTTTTGTTTTGTTAATCCTTACCCAAGCAGTGAGGGTATTTTTTTCCATTGGTTTTTAGAGCGGGAGGAAGGGAGGGGGCAAGGGAAGAGATAGAGAGAAGAGAGTTAGGTAGATAGAGAAATATCAATCTGAGAGAGACATCAATTGATTGCCTCCCATACAAACCGTGATCAGGGCAGGGATTGAACCTGCAATCCAGGTATATGCCCTTGACCAGGAACCAAACCCTCGACCCTCCAGTGTGCAGGCCAGTGCTCTAACCACTGAGTCACGTCTCCAGGGTGAGGTTACCTCTTTGACAGAAGTCTTATAAAGTCCTGTGGACAATGAAACAAGTCAACCTAGTTCATAAAACCCACATTCTACTGTATCCTACCCCTCTGCCTATGGACAGGGATCTACTTGATGAATACAAATTCTGAAAGTGTATTCTACCATTTGCATGCAGTCAAACAATAATGTAAACTACTGTGGCCAGGAGAACAAGGCCTTGTCGTTGTTTATGGTGCCTCTGAGCATTGTAGTCTGCTATTTTAGGGGATCCACATCCCACAGTATGCATATGACCAATCAGAGAATGTCCTGTCAGACAAAGTTAGCTGCTGTGCACAGCCTGTGTGTGTGGTTTGCCACGAGGAGCCATGTCAATCACTGTGATTTCTGAAGGCTGTATATATGGTAAGAGGGAGCAGGGCTGTGTCAATACCTGCAAGTCAAGAGAGAGATGGAGTGTGTTTGAAAGGGCGATCTTTTTCCTCACCTTGTTTCAGAAAGATTGTGGGTGCATTGGAGAATATACACAAGGATTTGAGAGTGAAATATTTTGTCTGTTGTGTAGTCTGTTTAATTTCTTCAAAGCACTTCCACAGTCTATAACCATCTTATGCATTTAATTGTTTACCGATTTAATGTCTCCCTGAAAAGAATGCATAACTCTATGAGTACAATAATATTGTCTGGCTCTTTCTCCATAATCAACCTAATGCATAGCTGGGGTGAAGTAATAGCCTGTGGTTTGATAGATTGTGCTGTGCAATGCACAATTCCAGGGGGTGCTAGTCATATAGAGAACAATGTACTAACTATGTAAACTCTGCATGGCATCCCCGAGGGGCTAGAACACAGAAGATAATAAATATCTTTGAAATGAATGAATGGATACATTTTTATGTTACTGTGGACAGATAAAAAACCATATCCTTTATTGAATAAGAAATAAAATAACTATGAAGCATTGGTTCTTTAACATGCATGGGAGACATCTGCAGAAACACAAATTGGTGAGCCTCACCCTTAGGGTTCCTGATCTGGGGCCCAAGAATTGGCATTTTACCTTTCCTAGTGATCCTGCAGCTGCTGGGAGCCATGCTGTGAGGCCCCACAGACAGCGATGATGATAGTGGTGATAGCAGTGAGGCTGGAGGCAGTTCCTCTCTCTCCTTCTTCATTCTCTCTCTCGTAATGGAACTCCAGAGTTGTTTTATGAAAGAACTGATCAACTCTAAACTCTAACCCTACTACAAACTTCTGATGATGCTTGAATCTACAGTTTGGCACAAAGTCCAAATCCTTCCACACCATGCTCAAAGCTGTCTCCTGTCTTTGAGAATCACCAGCCATTCTCCTGTACCCGCTTCAGCTCTGAGTGTGAGATTCAGGCACAAAAGAACTGTGTGTGTGAACTTGGGTGTGCATCAGAATCATCTATGGGGCTCTCCAAAAATACAGATGGCTGAGCCCTGTTCCAGAGATTCTAGGTCAGTAGGTCCTGGGTAAGCTGCATCTTTTTTCTTTTTAATTATCACCTGAGGATATATTTTCCATTGATTTTTGGAGAGAGTAGAAGGGAAGTGGGGAGAAGGAGAGGGAGAGGGAGAGGGAGAGGGAGAGGGAGAGGGAGGGAGGGAGAGAGAAAGAGAGAGAGAGAGAGAGAGAGGGAAACATTAATGTGTGAGAGGGAGACACATCAATTGGTTGCCTCCAGCATGCACCCCCGACTGAAGCCGGGGATTGAACCTACAACCAATATATATTCCCTTGAACTGCCCCCCTTTCACCCTTTGGTATATGGGCCAATGCTCTAACCACTGAGCAAGCCACTCAGGGCTGAGATTTGTCTTTTTAAAAAGCTCCACAGATGATTCTGATATCCAATTGTGCAAACTACCAACTTACAGAATATCGGCAAGGTTTTAATCAAAGTTGTGTTCATAATTTAATAATTTTTCATAATAAAAGAGTGAATACAAATAAATGAAATAGGCAGTATACTTAAGAAGTTATGAAGAAAGTAAGAAAATTTATAGATTGAAATAAAAGTGAAGACAAAAGTATTCAGTGAATTAGGAAACTAAAAAGAAATAGAAAGAAAAATGAAATCCAGACAACAGATCTTAAAGAAACTAATAAGACACAAACTTCTTGTAAATACATGAAAGAATAGGTTCCAAGAAATATAAAAAAGTGATGAAATAGATAATTTTATGAGATAGCAATTATGAAGATTAACTCGAGAACTTCAAAAATATCAAATATAATCTATTTATCAAGTACTAATCAGGCACTGTCCTAGGCAGAGGTAATATAGCAGTGAACAAAACAGAAAATATCCCAGCCTGTATGACGTTTACTTTTTATGAACCCTAGTGTCAAACTCTGATAACACATATGTAGAGGGTAATAGACCAATCACATATATAAATAGAGATGGGAAAATGTATGTAAAAGACCAGGAAAGGACATTCAATATACATTAAAAGAATACTCACCTATACTCATTCCAGGATTATAATGATAGTTTAATATTAGCGAATGCATTCATATAATCATCAAATCACTAAATGCACTAATTTTAAGATTGCTGATGTCAGTAGATGCTGAAAAGGTCTTCAATAAGATTCAATATCTATACCTGATAAATTCCTTGGAACACTAAGAACAGAAGGGTGTTTCCTAAACCTGATAAAGGACATTTGAAACCAAGAGCCAACCTCATACTTCATGGTAAGGCAGTGGAGACATTTTCATTTAAACCTGAGACAATAGATGAATTCTTACTGTCACCATTGTTATTTAGCATTGTCTGAAAGTTCAGGCAAATACAATAAACTATGAAAGTAAGAAGAACAACCATAGAAAGGGAAATAAAATTATGGTTATATGATGACAGTATGATTAGACACATCTAGGAAATCCAGGACAACTACTAAATAATGTTTTGAATTAATAAGCAAGTTAATCAAAAGTGAGTGGCTGCAGGATAAATACACAAGCATCAGTGACACTTCTATATCATAACAATAAATATGTTAGAACATATAATGACGACTACAACTATGAATTATCAAGAAATGCTTGACACCTCTATAAAGAAAATCACAAATTTATTGAGCAATATAAAAGAAAATGTGAATGATTAGGAGTGCATATTGCATTTTTTGATTGACATTCTATAAAATTATCTTTTCACTTAATTAGCAGTTTTCGTATAATTCTAATTAAAATCTGGTTGGCTTGACAAAATTTAAATATAAAAGAGTAATTTAAAAAACCAGAAAAATTTAAAAAGTAAATGATGGGGAGAGTGGATTAGGGCTTGTCCTACTAGATACTAAAATGCATTATGATGGTATAAACACTGTAATAGAAAGGCGCCATCCTGAGAAATAAAGGTCAGGTCAAAGAACAGTAACAGACATCTCCGAAACAGATCCTCAAGGGATCAACATGGTGAAAAACTGAAGTGTAATGTGGCCGGGGTGCAGATAAGTTTAGTACACTAAGTGAAATAAACTTTTTAAGATAGCAATTTTCTTATGCTTTTAAAACATGCAGTTTAAACATAAAAATTAAAATCTTTTGATCCAGTGTTTTTTCCTCAGAGAATCCTAGAAGTGGGTAGAAATGAAGATCAGTTAGAATAGACATGTTCTTTGCAATATTGGTAATAGTAGCGTCGAAGCTCAAACAGTTTAAATAATTGCAACAAGAAACAAGTCCAAGTAAATGATGGCAGGCAGGTTTAGGGGCTATCAGTGCTCATATGCTGCTGATCTGGAGTCCATGCTTAGCTCTGATCTGCTCATGCTGCCTGCTCCCTGACCTATTCTGTATGGGAGACTACTACACTTCTGCTATTTCTTTTTTCTTTTTCTTTTTTTTTAATGCATTACTCAAAGCTACACCACTCCTGCTTTTGGTGGCATGCGCTCCTTTTAAATCCACATTCTCTGGATGATGTTTTATTGTCATTCGCACTCAAATCCTTCTTCTCATGAGACACCTATTTCAGAAGCGAGGCTGGGAGAGGTTCTGAGGGAGCGCGCTAGTATAAACAGAAGAGGGTTTCCTTGGATCAGGAACGGTTCTTCTCTGCTTCTGAATCCAGGAAGTGGGGAACAGGGATCGATCAGCACGTGTTCCTGGCGTGCTCTGCGATTGGTCACTTCTGGATTTGCAGGTTGATCCCGCCGTCTCTTCTGGGAAGATGTGGGAGGCTGGCTGTTCTGTTGTCTAGGTCAGCCTTGAGAACAGCTAGCAGCTAGACTATTTGAACTCCGGCTGAACATTGGATGCCAAGGCTATTTTATGGGACACTGAACATTCACAACAGATTCAGACCAGAAAAGGCATTTGATCCAGATTTGGGAGCGTGATCATGTCATCAATCAGCTCCTCTTTTTTTAGGGACGCGTGTGATTGCATTTAGGGTCCTCCTAGATAATCCAGGATAGTCTCCCCGTCTTGGGAGGCTTAATGCTATCACATTTGCAAAGACTCTTTTGCCTTATAAGAGGACACTCACAGGTTCCAAGGATTAGGAAATGCGTACCTTTTGAGAAGCCACTGTTCTGCCTACCCCAGGAAGGGAGATGGTAAGATCTTGAAAGACAGCGTAAGCCTCGCTCAGGGGTTTGAAAGTTATCTCCGTGCATTGGGGAGTCCTCGGAAGCTTGTGCAGGTTTGCGGAGAAGGGCTGGTGGCCCAGAGCAGAGATGGGGAGCCCAGCCACAGCACAGCTGCAGGCTAGGTGTGCATGCTGGGTTCTGAGGGAACCTCATGTCCTTCCCCGGACTCAAGAGTGTATTTCTTTTGGCCGGTCTTAAAGTCGCAAGGTATTCATTCCCAGGGCTTCCTGTGGCGCCAGGTGCTCTGACTTAGTCCACACCGGAATCTTTGAACGTCAGTCAGGTCACACATTCAGGAGCCTGTGTTCTTCCCTGAGGCGCACCTGGTCTTGTGTTCTCTGCCCCTCACCAGGAAAGGGCTGAGAGCAAACCCAAGCTGCACTGACAGTTACTGCAAAGTCCCTCCTTCCTCAGCAGTAGTTCTAGCCTGATGAGCAACAAGTCTCAATAAAGCAACTTGGTTGGTAGTTCAGGTATTAGGAAGCAGTTGGAGGGGATTTGGGGGAGTGGACTGTACCTCCTTCCATGGGCAAAGTTCACCCTGTTCTTGGGATTTTCCCAAATCCCAATTCACACCCAGCCGTCTGGCACTTCCTTACAGATTGCGCTGTGGGACAAGAATATCACATTCTTTATGTCTTAAACATAGTTCCAGAGATCTTTAGTGCTATGTAGTTCTATCCTTACGGTTTATCCCTCAATCCCCGAAAGCATATACCCTGATACTGCAAGTACAAATGAAATACTGTGGTCTTAAATTCCATCTCAGTCCCATAATACATTATCTATAATTACAATGAATATTTCTGTTGTCGGAAAAATATGTTTACAGATGGAGCTTCGGGAATGTCATGAAAAAAAGACTGAAAAAAATATTAAAAATGTTGTCACACCAAACCAAACCCTCACTGTCTCAATAAAATACCACGGTGTATTTTAATGTATGGCTCAGCTCTCCTCTAATGTGAAAGTCCATGGCATGAGCTGGAGCCTTGAGGTCTGCCTCTGTGGCCGGCAGCCATCAACTCTGCCTTTGCAGAGAGCTAGTGTTCTGTTCATGCTTGCCAGAACATTCTGTGGGAGCCAGCAGAAGAGACTGTTTGCCATACTGTGTGCAAGGCAAGGAAGACGGATCATAAACTGGTGAAAATTGTATACAGGCTTGGAGATTTCCCTTTGCATTTAGCTACTGTTTTAAAGGAAGAGAAAGAATTCACTCTGATAACTAACAAAACAAAGAAATAAGGAATGTGTTTTAGAAGTAAATTAAATTATTGCTAAATAAAGTTTATACAATGAAATTAGATTTGCCATGAAACTTTATATGCCCTTGATGGGTTTTTTTTCCCCTTATTGATGAATTTTAAAACTCTTGACTATCGGAAATACATGGAGTCATCTTCCCTTGGCGCAGGAAGCATTTTGCATTTTTTTGTTAAAGTATCTACTTGCTCACCATTTTCTCCTCCTATAGCAGAAACACTTATGTAGCCACCCCAGCTCCTTTCCACTATTTCAG
This sequence comes from Murina feae, assembly GCA_004026665.1. Lineage (NCBI taxonomy): Eukaryota > Metazoa > Chordata > Mammalia > Chiroptera > Vespertilionidae > Murina > Murina feae. The sequence continues at coordinate 1,888 of PVJC01018465.1, read as the reverse complement.
ACCCTGAGCTAATGAATGTTAGCCATTGAGCATGTAATTTTCCATGTGAACTGTGCTTTTGTACACATTTAAAAATATATGCAAACATATTTAGCTTTTAGAAAGCATATACATTTATTGATTTAATATAGATTTAGTTCAAATAATAATTTATCGATTTAACAGATTTTTTTAGCGATTTGTTATGCATATCTAGCATTGTTCGAGATACTGGATATATAGCATTAAACAAAATAGAAACCCCTGTCCTCACACACATTCTAGTAGATTTTCTTTTCTGAAGAAAGTCTCAGATAGGAAATAGCGTTGGTTTATAGGACTCCATGAGAGGAAGATATGATGCATCCACACCTCAGTGGTCTCCCAGTTGGCCCTCACTATGACGTTTAGGATCAGAAGGCAGCTGCCAAAAGGTACCTGGGGATTAATGAAAAAGTCCTTCTCCCCTGTTTCCCTTCCTCCCTCTCTTCTTCGATTATTTATTTAGGCTGCAAGGTGCCAGGCGCTGAGAACGTGAAATTGAACATAGATTGGCCCCTGCCTTTGAATAATTGCCTTCTTAAGTGGTGATGGAAGGGGACTTGACTTAGGTGGTGAATACACAATACAATATACAGATGATGTGTTCTAGAATTCTACACCTGAAACCTATATAATTTTGTAAACCAATGTCACCCCCATAAAGTAAATCAAAGTACTTTAAAAATTAAAGTAAATCAAAAGAAAGCTACTGTTCTCAATGCTTTTAAATGAAGCCATAGGATAAATACATGAAAAAGCTCATTTTTAATAGGGAGCCTCTACATCTTACCATCACATATCAGAAATAAAAGTATTGGTCTGGAATAAAAGGTTTTTTTTCTATTAAATAATTATTTCTGAAAAACTGTGGGTAAATCTAATAATTGCAAAATAAAATCTATTCTCTTTGCTATGTATTATAATTTCTTCAGAGCTCCATCTTGATTGTGGTAGCGTTCGAGTCAGCTATGCCTTCTTTCAGTTTCTCTACCACCATTTTTTCCTCTATCACCTCTTTGTCACTGTAAGTAAATAACTAGATTATTTGGGAAGTTACTGTTTAAAGAAAGATATGGAAGTTTAAGTGGTCTTTGGAGTATGGATAATTACCTCAGAATTTATCTGTGATCAGGCAGCACCGTTGCAAGTTTCTCTCATGGTTTGGATAATCTGTATTGCTCCCTAATATCCCATGGAAATGACCAACTATCTTTCCAAATGCTTGTTTTTTACATGGAAGACCTCATACAGGATCTCATTTGGCGTAATTGTTAGAACTACCCAAGGCTATCTTTTGGGTCTAGGATGTTAGACATTTTGAAGATTTGGAGTTCTGCTTGCATCTCCTCCCAGATACTCCCTTGGCCTATCATAGCCTCCTTTTTCCAAAGGAGGCTGCCAGTCTAGCCATTATTGATTTACAGGCAAGACAGCGATGACTTCACGGAATGGAGGCTTGATTCTCTCACATCATGACACATTTGCTCATCCATATTCCAGGCCAGTTTCCCAGATGCACCTTCTTCAGGAGTCTCTCTCCACTCAAAGCTGACATTTCAGGGGAAAATAAATAAAAACAAGCCAATTTTGTCACTCTATAATGTCTTTTTTAAGATTTACTAAATATCAAACCAAACCATTTGTTCCCTACACAAGTTGACAATCAATATAATATTTCATTGAGATATCTGCAGTGAGGTAAGGTGTTATACTTACATAAATATGGACTTGGAAAACAATTACATCATCTTTGTAGACCATACTTGGAGTTGGTGTGTATATGGCATATATGTGAGAGAGACACACATAAAGAGGGAGAGCCATATTACACAGTTTTCACCAGCATTTGTCATTTATTATAAGCAAG